>MNCI01008566.1:1288677-1316496 GCA_015680685.1 Gnetum montanum
TTATTAGAAAGTTCATCTTTATTGCCGTACACAAATGTGTGCTTAGGTACAATTTGCTTGAATAAAGATCCATTCACTTTGAGACTCCTACTGCGGGCACATGGAAATTATTCTAACTCTAGAATGCTAAAATTGCTATAGTTTGGCTAAGGGACTAACTCTAGATGCCTAAAACATGGAAAGCTGCCTCTTATTTATAGGCATTGTGGTGGGCTGCGATATCACATACGCGATAATGCAAGGGTAGACACGATATCACGGCTCATCACTTTCCATAAGAAAGAATATTTTTCTAAGTGCTCGTAGGAAGAGTCAAAGAGTGTATGTTTCTTTATTCGAGCAATATTGTACTTGAGCACCATAGTGTGTGTGGCAATAAAGAAAATATTTTTGATAAACCTTGCAACACTTAGACTAGCTTAATGATTTATTTATGAAGTTATTGTTTTCATTAATTAAGTAATTAATTAATCTATAATGATTAAGACTTTAAGTAATTAATTAATCTAAATAGACTAGCACACATAAGTACGACCACTTTGAGCATATGTATAACACTTGGTAATCCCAATAGCACTTAATGCTTGGTCACCTAGCAGTGTTGTACATGTTCAGGATATGTCCAAAAAGTGGGACTAGATGCTTATGTTAAAATAGTCAGTTATTAATTAGCAATTAAATTAGTTGAATTAGTTAATAAATTTATTCTCAATCTATTACCAACCTTAGGTTAAAAAAATATAAAATAATAAAAATCATGTGTCTCAATTACACTTAACCCATACAAGTGAGCTTCACAACTGTAGTTGGGAAGACAACAATCATTCCACGATTAGATTCACCATCTAGATTGAATCCTATGTATGAGAACACTAGGAATCCACAAAATTTGATTAGATTATGCATGAATGCCTTAGTGATTTGTATGATTAGGTGTAGGGGTATCTCATCACTCATCATTAGTGTCATTACCAAGGATTCCTAACCAGTACTATGCACTATCAATCTAGGATTAGTCAAAATTACTTAACATTGTTAAAATGAACCCAACAAAGTTAAATCATAATAGTTAATCAAAATTATTCTTCAAGTACACTAAAAAAATGTTTCTAACAAAAATGTCTTCTTCTTCTCATAGGCAAGACAATTCTAAGTTAATAGTACCACAAAAATGTAGAGTGATGTACACTCATCCTAATGAGTTTATTCCCAATTTCACTTACATCCTCCATCAGGATGAACAAATGCGGTAGCAAGACATGGAGGAAAACATTATATTACCACTTGACTACTAGGACTATCATTTCACTAAGACATCAAGAGTACATTGTGGAAGATCATGACTTCGAGGACTACCAATCCACTAAGACACAATGCAAATGAGATCAACAATAGGAAAAGCACTATGAAGCCATGAAGGGAAAATAGTTCACTAATCCCTTGTTCCTGCTAAATCAAAAGGATGCTAATGAACCTCTTTTTGAGGGTTCTCAACATGCAAACTCTCCACCTCTTGACTCTAGGAAAGTGGAGCTAAACCCAAATCCTAAATCAATAATCAACAATCTGGGTTCTGGTAACAGTGAGTCCCATGGTCGTGGGAGCTTTAAGAAAGGGAGTCGAAGTGGGAACTTGGACAAACATAATGATGATCACTCTAAAGATTGTGATCATGACAAATGGAGAGGAAGTGGAAGACACCACAGTGGTGGTAGTCCTCCTCCCTCTTCATCCTCTTCATTTGGATCAACTTCCTCCTCCGAATCTAAAAAGAACCACAGGCAATGGGATAATAATGATAATCATAGAGACCACCATGAATGAAGGGATGGTAGAGGACATCATAGGCATCATCAAGATCATGAATATGAACCTCTGCTAATCACTCAAAATATGTTGAATATTTCAAAGGCTATTAGAATTCTACCAGGCATGTGAAAGATAGTTGATTCAAGTAGTTAGACATAAACGATATTCCCAGATTTGAGGAGGGATATAACTCAAATCCTCAAATGCATCTACAAGTCTTTCACGATTTCTGTATCTTACAAAATATTAAAAATGATTGGTAAAAAGATCAATTTGTTTCCCAAAACACTCATTAAGAAGGGAGAAAGCTAGTACTAGTCTGTAGAACCAGAATTAATCTATGAATGAAGTAAAATGCTAGAACTATTTAATGATAAATATCAAATGTACTCCAAAGTGTCAAACCTGTGAAGGAAAATCCAAGGTTAGAAATAAGGGACACATGAACCCTTGGATGCCACCATGGGTAGATATTATTCATTATTACACTGATGCCTTCGCCATGGTTACTTTCAAAGGGAACAACTTTGTCACATCATAAATGGACTTCACTTAGAAACATGGAGGATGCTTGGGGTCTATGCTCAAGGAAGACTATCAAAATTAAGAGCCCATTAGATACAAAGGTTGATTGAGCAAGCGGCAAAAGAAGAGGAATAGTTGAGGAAATGTGAAAGTGCAGAAGAATATAATAGGAACCATTCCATTAGAAAGAACTAGGTCCACTTTGTGATAATGAGGAGTCACCTCTTGATGAGGTGTTGCAATGAAATACCTTGTCAATCTAAAAATCTATGTTTGAAATTTTGGCTAAAGTAGATAAAATGTGGGATTCGTTGGATGAGAATTTCCAAACTACTCTAAAAATCATATAATAATTAAGAAAGCAAAGTAGTGTTCGTGACTATAGGAGGTGGAAAGAAGTTGAACTTGCCTACCAAAGGGGAAAGGGCAAAGTTACTGCAATAGAAGAAGTTGTGGAGGCTGAATCAAATGATGATGGTGGGTGTGACATATACCACTATGAACATCCCAAGGAATGTTTCTTTGTTGTGTCACACTTATAGGAATCTATGGTGTATGCTCTAAATCCATGACTATCAAAAAAGAAAACACCCAAAATATTGCCTTATCCTCAAGGCAATCCTAAGCAATTCCACCAGTAACAACCTTATTATCTAAGTGGAACTCCACCACAACCATATGAGCAGTGGCAACAACCATAGTCATGGGGGATGCCACCATCACAATAACAATACCCTTACAGACAGCCAAATCTATAAGAGTACTATGTTCAATAACCCCTATCTCTACATGACTCTTCCAATCATGTTTCTCCTTTTCAACATCACTAGCATCCTCCTGAATATCAAAAAATTCATTCTCTAACTCCTAGATGGGATCCCATATTATCCATATCCTTCTCATGTGCCTACACTTGTTCTTGCATCCTTAACATAGCTACTGCCTACTCCATCCATGCAGGATGAGCTTCTAAATCAACAAAAATAACATAATGCTACAAGTATCATTAATCCACAACTGGTTAATCAATTGAGTGGTTCATAACCTACATCTCATAAACAACCATTCTTTTAACCCAAAAATCCTCCTAAGCCCTCACAAAATCATGCAGCTGGTCGCCATGATCCTTCCTCATTCTTTGCAAATCATCAAATCGAGAGCCCTTCAAACCAAATGCCTCCCAAGATCTAGTTAACTCATGCCATATCTAACTAGATCTAGGCTGGAAACCTTCCCAAAAAATTAGTTGATCTTTGAAGTCCCCTTATCTATTTACATATTGCTGGAAATGAACCATGTAAAGCTCTTCTACATTTGGGTTCCAGTGTTAATTTGATTTTCCATGAGATGTATATTGCCTAGAACCTATCGCCTCTCAAGAAGAGTAATATCATATTAGAAATGGTAGACAAGTCTATCACTATTCCATTGGGACTGGTAGAAGATATTGTGACCACTGTCTATGGATGGTCTTATCCTACCAATTTCCTAGTGATCAAAGTTAAGAACTATAAGGGGGATCTTCTAATGATCATGGCAAGGGTATGGCTAAGTACTATTGATGCAAGAATGGACATCAAAGATCTTTTTCTAAAAATTTTTAAGGAAAATTCATTTGAAAAGATTGAGAAGAAATGAGTTCCATGCATCACATACAGTGCTACAAGCTATAACTATGTGCAAAAAGTCTAGTATGTGAAAAAAGCATTCATTTCTACATGTCGAAAGTGTGCAAATAAGGTAGATATTCAAAGATGCATGTACACAACAACCACAAAATAAGAGGACACCCAATGGCTAATAGCTAATTTTGAGAGTAGCATAATTTTCATGGAATTGATTAAGATCTTGACATATGCTTATGTCACAAGCATTGATGAATTGGAGCAAGTTGATTACCAACTCTCTAATGACAAAAATTATTATACCTATTTGGAAGAGTTGGAAATCCTTGAAAATTTTAAACAAGAGCCCCTAGAGTTAAAAACTCTAACTGTCAGCTTGGAATAGGCATTTTTGAAAAATGAAAAGCTAGTTATAATCAATGCTAAACTTGCTCTTGAACAAAAAGAGAAACTATTGAAAGTGGTTAACTCATGGCCAACAGCCTTCACTTGATCATATCTTAACCTCACTAGGACTGATCCATAGATATGCCAACATCATATCTATACCAATCTAACCATGAAGCCAAGGAAGCAGCCACAATGGTGATTGAATCCCAAATTAAAACAAATCATCAAAGAGAAAATAGAACAGCTCCTCAAGGTAAGGTTCATCTATCCTATTACAAATAGTAAGGGAATCAATCCACTCATGATAGTGCCAAAGAAATATGGCAAGTCATGGGTTTGTATTGATTTCAGGCTATTGAACATGACAACATTTAAATATCATTTTCCATTTCCATTTGTTAATCAAGTGTTGGATACCATTTTTTGACATTGCTAGTATAGCTTTCTGGATGGTTATAGTGGCTATAACCAAATTTACATTGCACCAAAGGATCAAGACAAGACTACATTCATGAGTCCCTCAAGGAATTTTACATATTGAAAGATTTCTTTTGGTCTATGCAATACTCCTACCACATTCCAATGCTTATCTTAAGCATTTTCAACAACAAATTGGTAGCCAGGTGGAAGTCTTTATGGAGGACTTACCCACTTATGGTGCTACATTTGAGTAAGCCTTGGAATACCTTGAGAAAGTATTAAAAATATGCGTGGAGATAAACATGTGGCTCAATTGACAAAAAATCTATCTGATGATCCAAGAGGTCATAGTCTTGGGGCACAAAATCTCACAAGTAGGGATTGAGGTAGACCCTAAAAAGATAAGGGTCATCCAAGGAATAACCCATCAACTAGAAATAGTTAAAGATGTTTGGTCATTCCTTGGATACACTAGTTGCTACTAATGATCACAAAACCAAAAAATTTCTTTAGGATCACAAAACCATTAGTTGAGCTAATAAAGAAATATGCTCCATTTTTTTGGACCAGGGAATGTAAAAATTCATTTCAACAACTAAATTAAAAACTCATAGAAACTCCAATTTTATGAGCACCAAACTGGTTTAGGCCATTTCATATCATGATGGATGCATCAAATTATGCCTTGAAAGTCATGCTAACATAGTTGGACAATCAACAATGTCCATATTACATCTACTACACTAGCCAAAGTATTGTGGGTGCACAGCTCAATTACATGACAATGGAAAAAGAACTAATGCCACTAGTGTATGCTTTGGAACACTTTGAGCACTATGTGCTTAGGTACAAAGTGTTTGTACACACTAACCATAGTTTCATTCGCTTCTTAATGAACAAGCCAACAGTGAGCCCTTGTGTCATACAGTGGCTAGTGATCTTGAAGAAATTCAATCTTACAATGGTAGATTGAAAGGGAACTAAGAATCTGGTCTTCAACCATCTCTCTCGATTAATATGGGATAATAAAGAGGAGTAGAGCCCACTCTCTAATCAATTTTCTAATGAACTCCTCTTTGCTAGAGCAATTAATGACCAAGTTCCTACAGAACCAAAATGGCATGATGGCATCCTCACTTATCTTCTCACTTAGAAGATGCCACAAGATCTAGACCATAGGAAGAAATGATAGTTTCTTCATCAGACTAAGTGCTTCATGGAAATCAACAAACACCTTTACAAGGTATGTGCCAATGGCCTAGTTGGTTGGTGTGTCCTTGATACTAATTAACCATGCATTCTCCAAGATGCTCATAAGGGCCCTTGTGAAGGCCACTATGCAGAAAGATGCATGGCCATTAAGATCCTAATGGTGGGGTATTATTGGCCAACAATCTTTAGAGATGTCTACCAATTTATCTGATCTTGTGAATGCTATCAATGAGATGGTGTGATAACTATGTGAATGGAGGAACCTCAACAGTGGATCCAACCACTGGAACCCTTCAAACTATGGGGCATAGACTTCATGGGTTCCATCACACCCATGTCCAATGGGAAGTTGTACATTATCATCTCCAATGACTATTGTATTAAATGGGTAGAAGTAGTAGTCATCATTAATTGTACATCATCCAAAGCTACTTTTTTTTAACAACACATTGTAAATAGGTTTGGGATGCCACGTGCATTGATTTCTGACAATGAAACCCATTGCACAGGTACCACTTTTCACAAGCTCATGCAATTCTTGGGGTTTAAACATAAATCAACAACATCCTACCACCCCCAAGCCAATGTTCAAGTAGAGGTTACTAACAGGGAGATTACAAAGATCTTAAAAATAACTATTAGAAAATATAGGAGAGACTAGAGCAAAAAACTTAATGATGTCCTCTAGGCCTATTGCTCAACAATGAAACTCCCTATAAGTCACTCTCCCTATGATCTAGTGTATGAGAAGCTACCAAAGCTTTCTATTCAATCCAAGCTTTGTACACTGTCAACAGCTTGTGGCCTAGATCTTGACTTGAGTTTAGCATGAGAAAAATTGATCAACCTTAACATGCTAGATGAAAACTGATTAGTGGCCCTATTCTTGAATGAAGTGCATAAGGCATTTAGCAAGCAACACCATGACCTTAAGATAAGTAAAGTAAAATTTTAACATATAGACAAGGTCCTTTACTAGAACCCCACACATGTTCCACAAAGAAACAAATTTCAAACATTGTGGGAGGGGCCTTATATAATTGATGAAACCTTCCCTTCTAAGGTCATGTTAATCTACAAACTTGAAAGACCAAATGAAAAATATTTGGTCAACATTCAACAAATAAAACCTTTCCATGAGCCCAAGCAAGCCAATGCAACAAATACCTCCTTAGATGGACAACTTCACTCAATCTTTCAAATCTCCTCCTTCCAACTCAGTCATAGGGGAGATGGCCATCTATGCTAACCATTTACATGACTTTTTAGTTTTTCTATTTTTTGGTTTACACATTTTTCTTTTACACTTTGTTTATGTTACACCTTTTTATTTTATACTTCTTCATATTTTACATCATCTTTTTTTACACCATCATTGGTACGTTTGATGTTTTCTGAATATTTTACATTTTCTTGTATAATTTTCTTTGTTTTGGGTATGATTTTCTAAATTTTTTCTAATAAAGTGCTTTGTGCTAGTAGGACATAGTGGTGTTATAGCTATTGCTAATGTCTAGCTTCTATTTTTGAATTTTGATACCAATAACTAAGACATGGTTTCTTTTTCATGGAATAGGCAGTGAATTCACAACATCCACCCATCCACAAACTCTATGGTTTTGCTTTTTTTGTAAGTACGAGGTCCCTTTTCATTAAGTAAAACTTTAAACGAACTTGTAATCTTGGTAGTTTTCGGAGTTGGAAAGGATTCAAAGGTTTGAATAGGTTAAGGGAACTCAATAGTCTTTGTACCCTTCTACTTACTTAGGTGCATGAGTGTTTTCATGGATTTCTTACAACTCCATGTTGACCAATAATAGGAAGTTAAATAAGTCTTTGCATGGTGTGGTTCCCATCTACAAAAGGGAAAAAATGATGCTGATAAAATAATAATAACAAATAATATAAAAATAAAAAGAGAGAAAAAAAATAATGATGGGAATTCAAAGCACACCCCTTATATAGAATAATAGGCTACAAGCATTGGTTGTGGTACTAGAAAGACATGTTACCCATGCCTAAAGGTCCACTCTAACTAAGGCCCTTTCTCACTTCCTGCTTCTCTTTTCTTCTCTATAATGAACAATTATTGATCTGTGGGAGCACTCTTGTATCTCAAGGAGATGGACCGATCTTAGAGTGGCGATGCAAATTCATTGAACATGATTGGTTTTGGTATGGACTAAGGATGGATTTTATTAGGTCATTTAACCAAACAATTCATGATGGACTTCATGTGACCTTACTTGGGAACTTCATTCCACTTTCTCTCTCATCCATCTATGCTCTCCATGACTCACCTCACTACCGGTGTCCTTGTCTTTGTTTGATTTCTTGGTTTGACATGCCCAAATTCTTAACTTTCATAACCATTAATCACCTATGGGACCCATAAACTTCTTAAGTTGAGGTTATGCAAGGAAAAAAAGGGCATGTGCCTACTATCAAGAGGATCCACTTGCATATCTCTTGGTTAGATTAGTTAAGAACCTCATCCTTAGACATTCCTACAATCCAAACCTTCAAGAGCCTATCCAATGCATCCAACTATGTGCACCCTAAGGAAATTTCTCCAATGAACACATTCTCCACCAAATTTTTCAATTTTTCAATTTTTGAGCTTTCAACAACCCTCTTTAATAATTCCATCAAATTCTTGGCTTTTCTAGGACTCCATGGACCACACTTTCATTAGAAAATTCCATGTATTTTTTGAGAAATTCAAGTTTAAAAATTTTGGTTACACCCTTCATAAATAGGTACCCATCGAAAAAACCCCTACATATATGAGACCTTGTCAACATAGCACAAAAATACTATTACATATATATATATATATATATATATATATATGCATTCAAACTTCAAATTTTTCACATTTCCTTTCAAATGCCACAAGAGTTTTTATAGTTTTCAGAGCCCAAAACCTTCCAGAAGCCATATCTTCCCAACCATTTGTCTAAATCACTCCATTCTATGACCTTGTAGCTACCAAAGGTAAGCTCTTAGTTGTGGGGGCCACAAACCTAAATTTTTGATAGAAAATTTTTCCAACTATTTCTAACTTTCACAAAGGTTTAACAAAGAAACCAACATTAAAACATCAAATTACAAAAGTTAAACCCTTCCAACTAGCTCTAATAACACTTTAAACTTATAAATAAATAAAATAATAATAAAATAACAAATATACCATGGTAAAACATTAGACTAAGTGTAACTAAATAATGAGAGGAGGTATGAAAACATTATAAGTTACACATTATATATATTAATCCTTATATGTGTTGTGATCATAGATGGCACCAAAAGAGAAGCACACACAGGAAGGAGGACCATCACAGCCACAAGAAAAATGGCCACAAATGGTAAGGGGCCAAGAACAAGCCCAAGAACAACAAGAAACCCATGCTATGGAACCTCTTAGGGAGGAGCTTGAAGTGGAATCTATCCATCCGATTCTAGAACAAGTAGTAATGATAGAGAAATCCAACTGGGATGAGGGATCAACTCTACAAGAAAACCTTTAGGTGACCTTGATAGAAGCCTACTTTAAGTAGATCAAATCAAAGGAGCTTTAAAAAAATGCTTCAAGAGTTGAATTTTGGCTCTTTCTTGGAGCAAGCACCTCAAGAAGTATAAGATCAACTGCAGACCTCTTCCATGTGGCCCTTCATCACTTCCATTGGGCAGTCGTACATGGGAGAGACATTCTTATTTTGGAATAATAGGCAAGCTAGTTCAATAGTCAAGATCAAGGACATTTCAGTGTCCTAATTAATGTAGGCCATTTCAAAGGCACTTGGGTTGCTAAAAACTAGGGTGAATCTCATTGATATTCCAATACAAGCAAACCCTAGCATCAAAAGAGAATGGATACAGTAATGTTATGGAATCGATCATAAGGAGTATGGTGCGCTCACACCGACAAAGAGAATCTACTACAAGAGTGCAGCCTTTCACCTCAATCTAATGGGAAGGCCAAGCAAGATCATTACCTTCTCTACCCATGTGTATGCCACTCTAAGTGGTAGATTTCTTGTTAACCTTCCACATCTAATCTATCTTAAGATAGAAAATCACTTCAAGGAGAATGAACATGGAAAGAAGGCATTCCCCTTTCCATGCCTCATTAGAAAACTATGTCGAAGGGAAGGGATAACTTGCTATACAAACAATGATGTCTGACATGCTCCATCTACTAACTAGAAAAAGATGATGAAGGATAAATTCCCTACAAAAGTCATCTAAGAAGATGACCAACAATCACCACCTCCACCATCCACTCAACAAATAGTGTCAAATATCACTATAACTTATCAATGGTTGGAAAAATTCTAAGAATGGCTCTTAAGGAAGCAGGAGAAACAAGTAGGAATGAGTGGTGGTGATCCATCTATGTACCATCTAGCAATGAGTCACCTAAATGAAGTGGCTCAAATAGTTAGCTAGATGGAGGGAGGTGGATCAATATTTTTGGCCCAAAGAATGCAATTGCCCACAAGATTGAATCCTAAAACCCAAGAGGTAATAGTATTTGATAAGTGTAAGGTACACCCTATGCCCAACCATACAAATCATAAGCATTCACACATGATCCAGTCAAATTATGTGGGTGGGACTAGTAGAGCATCTAGATCATTAAGCATTGATCATAGTTCGTTGTCGTCCCACTTGGACTAGTGGTAGCTTTGTCATATATGGTTTAGTTTAGAGTGAGGCATATGATTCTTGATGTTGTTTTAGCCTTATGCTACTACTAATGATAATATAAAAATCAATTATTTAATTTAATTAACAACATAAAGATGAAGTCTAAACTAGCCTAGTGATGAGTGTTCGTTCCTAATTTTCCGTACACATCCTAAACCCACGTATCCACAACTGGAATTACCAAGTGCTATGCTACTAGGTGAACCAAGCAATATAATGTTGTTGGGATTACCAAGAAAATATGTGTTTATGCTCGAAAATGGTCCTGCTCATTCCACCAATTCATTAATCTACATGGAAATGTAAATATTAACTAAGTACATGAAACGTAAATTACATGGAAAGTAAATTTAATCTAACTCAAAGTGCTACAATGAATAAGAATCAATCTTGATCTTACTACCATTCATGGAATGTGTCCAGGTAAATTTCCACTCAAATAAGATGTCGTACAACTGACTTTGATCCACATTGTGGGCACTCATTGAATGTTCTTTAAGACTACGAAATAAAACTATAAGAGTTTGGCTACTTTATTGACAAAAGAACTTTTTTAAACACAGTGGGTGAGCATGTATTTATAGACTTTATTAGGGAGCTGCATCAATGGTGCCTTATAAATGTAGCAAGCACTACATTGATGCAGCCCCATCAATGGGGCAAAACCACATAGATGGAACCTTGTCGATAGGGGCCTGTCAACAAGGCCACATCAACGGTGGCCCATTAACACAATACTATGATGATTCATCATTACTCAAATAAATGTGATGGCATGGGGTCAAGGCATCTACCTTGACATGGCTATGTCAACCCAACCAACTGATGCTTCATCATACCCCCACAATTGAGTAAAAACTCATCCTTGAGTTAATAGGATAAGACTGATATGTCTTTACAAAAAATTAGGAATGATGGGATTATTGACTAATGCTAACTACTGACTGACTCTGAGTGCCAAATTACAAAATTTTATTGAGTGGATGTATATAAAATGATAGAGTGATAAAAAGATTAGATAGACATTAAAGATTACAAAATTTACATAGGTCTTCAAAAACTCTACTGAGGATGATTCTTCTTGTTGCCACTAGTAGTGGAAAACTTCCAACCTTTAGTATTATGTCAATGCTTCCCTAGTTATGCATAACATTCTTGAAGGATGGACTAAAATTTCTTCTCATCATACCATGGATCTAGTAAACATGTGATGCTTGAGCTGCTATCTTATATGTGCTACGATTTTTCCATGGTCATATCCTTCGTTGTCCCCATGTTGGCTTCATTTTCATGCCTAGAAAAAGACCTTCTTCCTTAGGCATTTCTTTTAGCATCACCTATAGTCACCAAATGATCAACATTAGTTTTGGTAAATTTTCCTTAATAATTAACCCTTTTGGATCCCTTAGTTTGCATTTAAACATAAGGTGATGACAAAATACTATGCTTAAGGCTTTGAGGTAACTAAAACCATCAAGTTGTTCATATTATTGTCATCAATTACTATTAGTTACCACAATGTTTGAAAATAGGATGTTAGAAAAATTTTAAAAATTTCAAAATTTTCAAAAAATTTCAAAACAGACATCTCTAGCCCCCATGACTAGTGAACGTAACTCTAAAAGTGCACAAGTTTTTGAATAATTGAAACCAAAGGTCTAATTCAAAATATTGTCAAGAAATATTAATGGATATGGAAATAGAAAAGTAGGTAAAATTAATGTAATGAATGAGAAGTAGTCCCAGAATTATGCATAAATTCAAAGAAACCATTACTAATGTTTTGGAAGATGTGAAGGTTAGTTTGAAGCCATGATCAACAAAAGTTATGCAAGTGGATCCTCCCCAAAGTAGACTCATGCCATAATGCCCTTTCATAACCACTTCTATAAATGTTCATGGACACCTGAGAAGTTAAATGTAGACCATGCCTTTTTTCTAAACAACATACAACTGCAAGGGTTGGTATGTTGCACTATACTACACAACACCAAAAGGCTCATAATTGCAATTAGTAATGAGGTGAATCATGGGATGAGATGAGAAGGGATTGTAGAGATTAGGATGTAAGGTACTTGACCATGTATACAATAGGTTCTTGTGAAAAATGTGATTAAAATGATCATCATACTTATCCATCCAAGTTCAAACCATGTCCATACCATGAATAATGACCTGGCATTGATGTCTTCCTTCCTACTAACCACCATGAGTCCACAACATCTCAAAGAACAATCATCACTCCAATAAAAGAAGATAAGATAAGAAGGAAGGAAGGGCCTTAGTTAGAGGGGTGCCTTTAGGCATGGGTAACATGTCTTTCTAGCTCCATAACTAGTGCTTGTAGCCCATTATTGTGTCTAAGGCATGTGCTTTGAATTCCCATTATTATTATTTTTTCTTTTTCTTCCCTGTTTTTCTTCTTTTTTTTGTGTTTTAAAAAAATTTGAATTTTAAATGTTTTTAGAATGGAAGCCACACCATGCAAAGACATAGCTTCCTATTTATTGGGCAATGAAGTAGTGATGATACATTCCTTGAGAAGTCATAAACCACACAAAGGAAGTTAAGAGAACCCAACAAATCCCCTTGAGGTTACATCCTTACCATTCCCACTTGGTCATTCCTTCTTTCCTTAAGGTATAATGATCATTGATTAATTTTAGTTTCATGAAATTAGAACCAAATTATTTCCATGAAAAAGACATTTTATTTAAAGAATTGGAGGGATGGATGAGATGGTCTCACTGCTTTACATAATTACTTACCCAATCATCTTGATAGCATAGCACAAAAACCCAACACATAGCATTGACTTTTGCATCATGACTTGGCAATTTTATTAATGAAAACTTAAACAACATGCATAAACATAAAGAAAATTACTTAAGAAAAGAGAAAAATATAAAGAAAAGGAAAATATTAAGAAATGGAAACCATATGAACAATCAAAAAATTCTGTAAGAAATAGAAAAATGATAAAAATTATAAAACAAAAAATAAGGTGAAAATACTTATTAGTTCTTGAAATGGGATGGAGCATCTCCCCCATGACTAATCTTATGATTGCAAATTTATGAGATGGACTGCACAATCCCCTAGCTATACACCACAAGTTTCCCATTTATCACTATTACTAATTTAATTAATCATGTGGTAGCACATCTAACATTGGTGATAGTCTCACTTGGATTACTCAGAGATGAATCTTCATCTAGACTTGAGTGTATTTTTGTTTTGGGGTTCCATATGTTTTTACTTTTTCCTAACTTTTTATTTTAATTCCAAAGTCTCCATGTTTAATATCCTTTTCAATGTATAATCAAAGTGTAATATATATGCCTCTAAGTCCTTTGTTTGGTTTTTTTTCTTAAGTCTAGAACTAATAAGTAGATCATTTTCTTCCATGCATCTTTGAAATATTTTTATATTCTCATTTTCAAGCCACTAGGTGTCTTCTGGTTTAGTGGCTACTATGTAGACTAGTTTTTCCTTACTCTTGCTCTTGAACTTTATGGTGGATTTGTATAGGGGTTGTGTTAATATTTCAAAATTCCAGCCCACAACTACACCCTATATCATGATTAGTTATGCATGAATTTTTCTTTTGTCTCGCCACAGTGCTATATTCATCATTTATATCAGGTGTTGGAGTAACGATGGATGTTGGCCTTTGAGTAGGATTGGAAGAAATTGGCTGTGAAAGGAAGGGTGTTGCACTTGATCGGCATTTTTTTGGTTTGGATGAGTTGTAGGTCCATGAGTGTTGTGCTTATGCATGGTGATGGGACACGATATCACATGGGTCACGATATCGCATCCCACACAATATCACGTACGCGATATCGCGGAGCGCCACCAAGTCTATAAATAAGAGACGACTCTCCCTTGTTTCTCATCCTAAGCTTAGACCATAGTGAAAATTTGGTAGTTTGATCCCTCCAAAGATAGAATATTTTCCATGTTCCCGTAGTAGGAGCTCCAAAGTGAACGAATCTTTATTTGAGCAAATATTATACCTGAACACAAGTTTGTGTATGGTAATAAAGACGAACTTCTTGGATAAACCTTGCAGTGCATGGAATAGGCTAAATAAGATTTTATTTATTTTTATTTACTATTTATCATTTAATTGCTTTATTAGTTATTAAATCTCTCTCAACCCTTCTCTCCTAGTTAAGTGCCTTAGTATGACTGCTTCAAGCACGTGCATTACACTTGGTGATCCCAGCAACGACTAGCATTTGGTAACCAAGGTTGCATTGGTTCAGGGTGTGAATGGTAAGTGGGAATGGATGTTGATGCTAGGTTAATTCAGACTTAGTTAGTTAGTGAAATTTAGTAATTATCTCTTCACCCTTCACCTTATCAGCATAGGAGATAAAATCGAAAAGACATAAAAATCATATACCTTAGACTTACTTAACCATACAACCGTGAAAAATACAAGTAAGTCTGGGAAGACAATGAATACTTAACCTTAAGTGTTCCATAAGGCGTGTAGTCACTTAGTCTATAGAGTTTGACTGAATCACACATGCTACACTCGTATTCGTATGGTTGAGTGCAGGGGTACCTCGCCNAATGTCTTCTTCTTCTTCTCACAAGAGCACTTCACCACCTAGGGATCATACACGAAAAAGTCAGCAATCTAAAACACACAACCAAAATTAGCCAGTTCCTCAACAACATAGGGTGGTGTATACTCATCCTAATGAGTACATACCCAATTTTACTTTTATCCTCCATTAGGATGAACAACTACGCTGGAGAGACTTGCAAGGTAACATAGTGTTACCTCCATATCGAGCAGTCCCTAACATGCTTCTCCATGCTCTAGCACAAATAAGCATGATGGAATTATATGCTGAATACGTTGTGGAAAATTTTGACATGAGGGATTACCATCCCACAGAAGCATAACGTTTAAGGGACTCAAGGCAGGAGAGCCACGATACACTATTAAAGGGCAAAGGGGTCCTGCACGTCCTAAGAGAAATTGGATATGGTGAACCACTTATAATGGGTTCTCCATCAAATGATGTTCCCCCTCCTAACGATAATAAGGAGGTGGGGTATCAGAACCTATGCTCCATGATACATAACCCTGGTTCTAATTCCCATGAACACCAACTATTCATTGAGGGAATAAAAACACATGACAAGGATGGGCATTCAGATCGTCATCACGATCAGGGCCGTAGTAGCCGAAGAGAAGGTAAGAAACATCATCATGGCGATGGTTCTCCTTCTTCTTCTCCTTCATCACATCATTCACCCTCTCCTTCCACATCAGGGCATAGTCATAAAGAGCATAAAGGTGAGGATAGAGGTAGACAAAATGAGATACCTCGATGAGAAAGTCAAGAGAGAGGACAAGGGCATGAACAAAGGGAAAGTAGGGAACAACATAGACATCATAGACGTCATGAAAGAGATGATCATGATGAACCCCTACTTGCAACCTGAAGCATGCTAGACATCATGAAGGCTGTGATAATACAAATAAGGCATCAAAAAGATAGTCGAATCAAGCGCTTAGACATGAACAATATCCCACGCTTCGAAGGGGGATACAACGCATGATCCGCATAATCATTTACAGGCATTCCACGATGCCTGCACCTTGCAAAATATAGAAAACAAGTGGAAAAAAGTAAAGTTGTTTCCTAGGACACTCATAAAGGAAGTAGAGAGTTGGTACTAGTCCTTAGAATCGGAAACCATCAAGAGGTGGAGTACGATGTTAGAACTCTTCAACAATAAATATCAAATGTACTCCAAAGTGTCTAATATGCGTAAGCAGATCCAAGAATGAAAGCAAGGTAATCATGAACCCTTGGATGTTGCCATGGGCCACTACTATGCATTGCTACATTGTTGCCTGGGCCATGGTTATGCACAATAGGATCAACTTCGTCATCTCGTGGATGGGCTAAGGTATGAAACTAGGAGAACCCTTGGGACTTATGCCCAAGGGAGATTATCAAAACTTAGATCCCATGAAATTCATTGTTTGCTGGAACAAGTAGCTAAAGAAGAATGGGAGCTATGAAAAAGAGAAAGAGCAGAAGAATATAACCGTGATCCTTCCCTCCAAAACAGGGGAGTGAGATTTGTCGATGAAGAGGATGAGTCACCACTCAAAGAGTTGGTGAATAGAAAAACCTTGATGCTTTAGAAGTTAACAACAGAGGTAGCAGCTAAGGTAGATCAGATACAGGACTCCTTGGATAGTAGATTTGAACTTGTCCTAAAAACTGTAGAGGAGTCTAAGGAGGAATGAAGTAGTGAGAAGAATAAGACAAAGTGGAGAGATTTAGGCCCTGCATGTGATAAGGGTAAGGGAAAAATAACTATCTCCGATGAGGTTGTGGACTCGGATACAGATGATAATGATGGATGTGAGATCTACCAATATGACCATCCTAAGGGATGTTTTCCAATCATCTCACATCTACAAGAGTCTGGGGTGTATGCACTCAACCTGAGACTCAATAGACGGCAGACACCCTGAAGGTTACCTTATCCCCAAGGTAACCCAAGGCAGTTCCACCAACCATTGATGTACTATCCAAGTGGAACTCCACCACAACCCATCGGGCAACATTAGCAATGGTAATACCCACAGTCATGGGGGATGCCACTGCCTAAACATCAATACCCTTACCAGCAACCTGATCCTTATGGCTACTATGTGCAGCAACTAATTTCTCCAAGTGCCTCCATGGGTCACACAACTCCCCAACATCACTACCAAGTTTGGAAGTACTTTAGAAGGACTCCTTCTCCTCCGAGAGATGCTCCACATCCATACCATCCTCCAAATCCATCTGCCACTCTTTTGTCAGTAGTTCCCATACCACCCGCTCCAACAATGCAAGGGGAACTTCCCACTCAACCATAGCAACATAATGCTATGAGAGTTGTAAACATTTAACCCGCTGCTAGTTCTAACAACTGCAAGAAGAGAATACCTTTCTTCATAACCAAAAGCCCAAACAAGCTCTCACAACCACAAGAAGTTGAGTTAGTGCATGCACCTCCAACACACAAGGCTTCGGAGCTCCCTTCAAACCAATACCAGAGCTCAACACATACGGTTATGTTAACGCATAATGTAACCGACTGGATCAAGGTAGGCCACCTTCCCAAGAAACTATCTGACCCTGGAAGTCTCTTAATCTACCTCCAAGTCACTGGAGACTAACCACATAAGGCTCTTCTTGACTTAGGTTCTGGAGTCAACTTAATCTTACGAGAAATGTATCAAGCCTGGAACCTACCCCAACTCAAGAAGAGAAATATTTAACTAGAGCTGGTAGACCAGTCCATCATCATTCCCTTGGGATTAGTGAAGGACATTGTTACCACTATGTGTGGTTGGTCATACCCAGCAAATTTTATGGTGATAGAAGTTAACAACAATGAAGGGGACTTCCCAATTATAATGGGAATGGCATGGCTAAGCATAATAGATGCATGCCTAGGGATCCACAATATTTCCTTGGAAATATCTAAGGTAAACATTTATGGAAATATTTAGAAGAAGAAATTTCCATGCATCACATATAGTGACTCAGAGGGTGATGATATGCAGGAATCATGGGTGATGCAAAATTTAATATCTCCTACATGTAACCGGTATGCACCAAAGGATAACATTCAAAGGTGATTGTATGTAGCAACCACTCAACAAGAGAATACCTAGTGGTTGATAGCTAATCGAAAGATCAATCAACCAACATGCATGAAATGAATTGGGGGAACAACCCATGTCCACAACGAAGGCATAGATACATTGGAGTATGAGCGTCACCAACTTCCACCCCTTAACCTAAAAACATCAATCGAGAGAAGTTGGACACTTTTAAGAAATTCAAACATACGCTCATTATTTTAGATCTCTCCCTTTCCATTCATTCATGGGGGAGATGGCCACCTNCTGGTATGAACTATTTTTATATTGATTGCTCATGTTTTGTTTTTACCTTTAAGTCATGATGTTGATACTAAGGTATGGTTCTTTTGATATAGCAGGTAATGAGTCCACTTCATCCATTCATCCACCAAGTTCTATGGTCTCTCTTGGCTCGAAAATGTACAGTCCCTTTCTAAATAAGAACTCTAACGAATCGGTGACTAGGCATTTCTCAAACTAAGGAAGGACTCACAGATTGAAAAGGGTGTGACTTCAAGGGAACTTTATGCATTTGTGTTGGCCATTCTCTTGGGTGCTTGGATGTTTTCTTCTTGAGTTTTCTTACTATTTTGACATTACTCAATCATCAGAAGCTAAGCAAATAAAAATAACAAAGTCTTTGCATGGTGTGGTTCTCACACACAAACACACAAAACAAAAACAAAAAAAAAGAGTGAGAATTCAAAGCACATCCCTTAGATGAAATAAGTATTTGGGCTATAAGCATTGGTTATGGAACTCAAAATAAAAATGTTCCCTCTAACTAAGGCCCTTCTCACTTCCCATTCTCTCCTCCTTGTTTCGTTGGAATGGTGCTGGCTCTTGGGTGATGGCATTCTTGTTACTTCACGAGGATGGTTTAGCCAAATGCATTAATGCAAAGTCATTGGATGTGGTTTGTTTGAGGCTGGACTTAGAATGGGATCTACTAAGTTACATTAACCATAAAGCACACAAGGGGCTCTACACCACATTCACCTTGGGATTCCATTCCTTTCTCTTCTCTCCATCCTTCTCTCCATTGTTCACCTCATTGCCAGTTGTATCATTAGTGTATATTTTGGTTGACACATTATTTTCTTTTTGGTAAATTCTTGCGGTTATAACTTTAACTCTTGTTCCAAATGACATTCCCAGAGCCTATGGACTCTTTGAATGTGGGTTTGTTAGGGCATTAAGGGCATGAGCCTGCCTTGGGGAGGACCCACTGACATTCCTATTTGGTGCACCAATTAAATTCTTTTCCCTAACATTTTTGCCATCTATTTTATTTTTTTCATTTCCATCTTGACATCCATTTCATCAATGTCATAGTTCTCTCTTTTTCTCCATCTTTCTTGTTCCTTTTCTTTCTCCATTCTATCACTACCAGAGGTTCACTCTTAGTCATGGGGGTCCAGACCCAAATTTTTTTGATTTTTCTCCTAACCCCTACACCTTCGATAGTCACCACTATTATATCTCCAAAATCCGTAATCAGCCATACCACAACTTAGCCAATGGACCTTTCACCGAAGCAAGGTATCAATTACATTGAAATTCATTTACCCTTGCTAATATAAGACTATGTTGTGTGTGTAGATGGAAATCATGCAACAATGGATTGGATATGGAGAGAACACTTAGAATGGAGCAGTGCTAAAAGCAGCTATGCAAGGAGCAAGATCAATGGTGCACTTACGGATGGACAACAAAAGGCACAATCTTGGCGTTCGTAGCAGTAAAACTTCTTTCTCTCTCTCTTTCTCAATTGCCAAATAAGGCCTAATGTCAAATGTATAAGATGTTCACTCTTGTTGTCGTGAACACTAATTTTGTCTTATCTTGTAATGATGATCCATTTACATGTCATCCCATTAGTTCCATTTGAGTCAATAATCCCATACCATCCCAATATTTTGTAAGGAACTCAAGGATGAGTTTTTATTCAGTCATGGGGATATGATGGGACGCTATATTGCATGGGCCATGATATAGCGTCCACAATATCGCGGTGCATCGTCAAGTCTATAAATAAGATTTGGCTCTCCCTTATTTCTCATCCTAGGCTTAGACCGTAGTGAAACTCTAGCAGTTTGATCCCTCCAGAGATAGAATATTTTCCATGTGCCTGCAGTAGGAGCTCCAAAGTGAACAGATCTTTATTCGAGAAAATATTGTACCTAAACACAAGTTTGTATACAGCAATAAAGATGAACTTCTTGGATAAACCTTGCAGTGCATGGAATAGGCTAAATAGGATTTTATTTATTGTTATTTATTATTTATCATTTAATTGCTTTATTAGTTATTAAATCTCTCTCAACCCTTCTCTCCTAGTTAAGTGCCTCAGTATGATCGCTTCGAGCACGTGTGTTACGCTTGGTGATCCCAGCAACAACTAGCATTTGGTAACCAAGGTTGCATTGGTTTAGGGTGTGAACGATAAGTGGGAACGGATGCTAATGCTAGGTTAATTCAGACTTAGTTAGTTAGTTAAAGTTAGTAATTAGTCACTTCATCCTTCACCTTATCAGCATAGGAGATAAAACCAAAAAGACATAAAAATCATATACCTCAGACTTACTTAACCATACAACCGTGAAAAATACAAGTAAGTCTGGGAAGACAACGAATAATTAACCTTAACTGTTCCATATGGTGTGTAGGCACTTAGTCTGCGGAGTTTGACCAAATCGTGGGTGCTACGCTCATATTCGTATGGTTGAGTGTAAGGGTATCTCGCCACTCATCACATGGAAACTATCCTAAATAAAGGGTGTTTCCAAGATTTTGGTGGGAACCTACTAGCATTATCATTTCTATGCATGTTAGTAGCATAAGTCGCATTCTTTCATTGATGTTGTAGTGCTACACCCTCATGTGTTGCTAGCTATGACATGTGATGGAGATGAGTATAAGAATATTATGGATATGATGGAAGATGAGAGGTGTGAGGTGGTGATCTTTTAGAAGATGTTACTAGTCAATGATATTTAAGAGAGTGGTAATAGTGATTTGAGGTAGAGCAAGTAGAACCAATTGGAAAAACATGTTGTTGAACATAACATTTGTATGGATCTAGCTAGCAATAAGTGTAGTTCTAGTTTGATGATGGCCTCCCCCACAACTATAGGGTTTTCCACTACAGTTGATGAGCAGCGAGGTACCCCTACATCCAACCATACAAATATGAGCACGTACGCATGATTTCGTCGAACTCCATGGATGGGCTAATCATGAGATCTAAGATAGCTATGGTGCTTCATTGTTCATTGTCTTCCCACATCGGACTACTTGAAGCTTTGTCACATATGATTTAGTCTGAAGTGAGGTGTATGATGTAATTCTTTAATGCTACTCCTATGGAATGATAATAAAGAGTTGATTAACTAAAGGTATGAAATAAATCCTATATTTAACCTAAGGCAATGAGTATCTGAACCTAATTTTCCATACACACCTTGGGCTTCATGTAGTTGTTGCTGGGATTACCAAATGCTAATTGCTACTGGGTTACCAAGAAATACACTTATGTATTCGCAATTACTCATACTCATTCCGCTTAATGATGAGGAATGTAAATAACATTAGTTGGAAATAGCAATAAATAAAGACATTGAAATTTTAATCTAAGAAAATCACAAATGCAAAGTGGATGTTGCAATGATGTAAATGATCTCAATCTTTATTGCTAAACATGTAATGTGCCCAAGTACATTGCACTTGAATAAGGACACCGTGAAACCATAAACATCACACTATAGGCATACACTAGAACTAAAATTGAAAAACTTCTAACTGACTCTATCTATCTGCTATCTCTACCTATCTGACTATGTATCTCCCCCATGTGATATTTATAGGCAAGCATGGCAAAAATGGCATTGGATATCTAACATCACCTACTAACCCTGATATCATATCCTTGATATCATATCCATGATATCGAAGCCTGGATATCACTTCTGACAACTCATCATACCCCCACGACTGAATGAAAACTCATCCTCAAGTTTCATACAAAATGGTGAAAGGTACGGGATTATTGACTAATAACACAATCATTACATTGCAATGGTGTTTTATTACAATAGAATGATGGCACATTACAAGAATTAGAATTAAGAACAAAATTAAGAATGATGAAGCCACTATGTTGTGCTAGGAGGTGGTGGCTCTTCCACAATCTCCTTTCCTTTGCCTTTATCTCCTGGTTTCAGAGGCTTGTGATGATGTAGTAGTGATTGAAATTTCTTCTCCTTTGTTCTAGGATCATGCACAGTCCATGCAAATGATATGATGTGTGAGGGAACTGGCACATCCCATGGACATGGCAGCTGTAGGAACATTTGATTGACTTTTACATACTAAGCCACAAATTGTCATCTCTCCTCTTTAAATTCCTTGGCCTTATCTCTCAACTCTTAATAATCAAAAAAGCATTTGGCTAGGTCTATAGCTACATCTTTCTATCCATGGTAGCTTGACTTAACTTCCTCCAATTCTACAGTTATGACCACTAGCTTGTCAAGAGCTGCTTTATGGTCAACAACCTCCTTTTCATACAATGCGTATGTGATGGTTGCCTGCCTCTCAAGCTAATTGCGCAGGCACCCTACTATCAGCATGGCCAAGTTGGCATATCAAAGATTAGCCAACTCCATGTACTCTTTCATATCAATAATCTATAGGTCCTAACTTTTAGCCTTTGCTTGGTGAGCAAGGGCATATGTATCCAGGATGTTTCTCCAATCGAATCGTTGGGCTACAAAGGAATCTATTTGGCCCATTACCATCTAGATTTCTTTTTCAATGACTTCTTTATACATGTCCACCTAGTCACAGAAGTGCTCCTTAAGGTGCTCATGCTTTTTGGCCTCATTCTTCAACGTGCTTATTTCAATGACTGACTTTTGTTGAATAGCACATACCTCCTCCATAGAGAGGGTTTGATTTTCTCGGGTGAGGTGACTCATGTTGTGGTTGACCCACACCAGCTACTCTCTTAGATGGTGGATTCTTTCTTCTAACAAATTATTTTGCTACTCAATGGTGGTTAACCTATTATTCACTGCAATTAACTACTTATTTTCTTCTTGTAGGGCAATACGAGCCTTAAGATGTGCATGAGTCCATGCTTCTGCAGCAGAAGCATCCCATACCACCTGTTCTCTTTCCTATGCTAGGGTTTTATTCTCTTCCATCATCTAAGCCAATTACTCAGTTTGGAAAGCCTCCATTATCTCTGATGGGATTAATGAAGATGAATCCTACCTTTCCACCCTTAAGATTGCAAGTTCTCGATGAAGCCTTTGGGCTTCTACTTCTACGTGCTCAACCCTATGCTTGGCAATGATAAGTTTTTCTTTAGTTGAAATTAGTTCAGACTCTACTGTAGTGACATTGTTGGGGATGTCGAACAAGGAGGTCACTACCTACCTTTTCTATAGTAGTCTGTCCAACACATCCTTGTGTTCAACTAGAGTCATGGCAGAACCAACTAATGCTTGCGCATCCCATGCACCTATGAGATCCATTGGTGGTACAATAGGGAAATTAAAGGATTCTTTAATGTGGTCGTTAATAACATCCACTACACCTACCACATCTTGGTGTTGCATGACTACAACTATAGCCCCTTCACCAGTTTCAAGTAGTACTTGAAATGATGCAATTTTCCCAGAGATCTGTTGTGACCACTAGGCCTCTCGTCCAGACTGGAGTGAAACCTACCCTATGGTAGGATCAGTAGACACCATGGGCTAGACTGCATCATCAAGAACTCAAAAGAGACTTGACTCATTAGGTGTTCCCCAACTCATGAGGTCTAAGATCCACCAGAGATGACTAAGTGTAGGCTTATAATCATGAATTTGTGGATATTGCTGAGGTGGTTCAGACAGTGGTAGTAGTTGTTCATATTGTGGTCTATGGTTGGGTCCTACTTCTTACTACTGCTTGGCCTACACCAACTAGTGCCTAAGCTATTCAATTTTTTGCTCCAATTGGGTGATGTATCCCTACTTTGGTTACTACTCTTCCTGTTCTTCTTCCTCCCTGAGATCTTCTCTCGAAGATGTCGGTTTGAGTAGTTCTGCAAAAGAAGCATTTTGAGCTTTATGGGATACATCATTGGTATAACCAAGGATTCTAGTACATTGACACAGTTTCTGGATTAGACAGGGGAATAGCAAAGTGATCTTCTTTGGCTTTTCAAGCCATCACTTGATCTTCATGAAGTATAGTTGGGGAATGTTGGCTTGAAATTTACCCATTAACACAGCACATCCTCAAGCCGCATAGGTGGACAGACGATTGAGCCCCTTCGTTGAAAACAAATGAAATGTCCCAATTTTGAAAGAGGTATGCTCTTCCAAGCTCAGTCCATTGTATAACTTATTCTCATCATCAAAAGCATGTTTCAACCATAGCTTATGGCTCTTTGGATTAGGTTGGGTTAATAGAACTAGCAATCGCACTCCAACATTTGGCAAAATTAGGGCTTCAACGATTGCCTTGATAGAATAAGAGACTGTGACCCCACCAATTCTTATAGTGGTACCTTCTTCTTTACCATGTTAAAAAGAATAAGTCTTCCCAATGTACCATTCTACATTTTTCGACAAAATTGGCCAAAATGAAGATGCTTGCAACTGTATCCTCACTGACTGAGGGGTGAACTCCATGAATGGCCCAAAGTTCATTTCCATGATAACCAAGGCCAACGTGGGATGTGCCTAAATAGCAACAAGGCATTCTAGTGACAACATGAGTCATTGTCCTTGCACTTGAGGTGCTACCTCTACCTACACAAATTGAGCTTTGACAGGGACTTCTACAAGGGCTTCTTGATGGATGTTGAATGACTGTGCGTCCTGCTCAATTGGTGGCCCTTGCTAGCCAACTCGACCTCAGTTTCCTTGACAACATTTTCTCAATCCCTGTGATGGATCACCTTGGGCTACTCATTTGGGGGTCATCTACAATTACACAAAACATTAGGTTACTAAGGGATCCTTGTATTAAACACGTTACTCATCTATACTTTAGTCAACCTTCAGTGTACATTATAGCCATGTTAGATTGCAAAGTTAAGGCCTTAATTTTTTTGTTCAAAATGGCCTAATAAGATAGTTAAGGCACTTAGGGATACATAAAAAGTACCTTTGGCATGGTGGGCAATGTTTATTTACTTATTTAGCTTTCATTTTACTTAGTGTATTCATTTTTTACCCTCAGAATACCTTTCGAATGATAGCAATTTTCAAAGAAAAAATGTGACATTAGGTGAACACAACAACCCCCCCCCCCCCCCCCCCCGCCCCCCAAGANTAAGATGGATACTCCAGGGACACAGAAGTGCAAAAAACATGAAAAATGGAGTGCAACATGCAAGATACAATGTCTGGACAAAAGGCATGCAAAGCTTAAATTTCCAGAGAGAAAAAATTGCAAAAACTCCCCATTCATTGTAATGCGAAAATGAAATTGGAAGTGTGGCTAAGTGTCATATTTATAGATTTTATGGCCCCAATATTGGGTACTCGACATCGGGGATCTGATATCAGAGTGCTTAGAAAAATTCTCAACCAAAAATTTGACAAAGGGAGAATAATTCGAGGGTAGAAATAAAAGAGTTTGAGGTACCAAAACATTAAAAACCTAGGAAGCTGATTAGGATAATGCTAAGGAAAGGAATAATATACAAAAGTGAAGAGGGTATATAGTTAGGGAAAGGTGGAATTATAGGCATTAAGGCACAGTGGAAGGTGCATAAATCAGTTGGTACTGAAAAACAAGTAAAAGACACAAGAGTTACACAAGTGGGTCCTCCCCAAAGCAAGCACATGCCCATGATGCCCTTGCATAACCATGCTAGAAGGTGTTCGTAGGTACCTAAGGCATTAAATGCGACTGATACCTGTCACACAACAACACATAAACAAACAAAAAAATACAGCACCATCAATAGAGAATTATGACTATGTACATCCAAATCATAAATGAAAACATAGTGAACAATGAGTTGAGGAATGGAAAGCATGGTGGAAAGAGAGAACACAGAATGGACTCCCAATATGGAGGTCGTATGAATCCCCTTATGTGTTTAGTGGTTAAGATGACTTGACAACAACCAACCCAAAAACAACCACATCCAATGACCTCGCATCAACACACCTGACTAATCCATCCCCTTAGGCAACAAGGGTGTTATCATAGATCAACCACCATTCCACCAAAAATAAGAAAAGAGTAATAGGAAGTGTGGAAGGACCTTAGTTAGAGGGAACCTTCAGGCATGGGTACATGTCTTTCTAGTTCCATAACTAGTGTTTGTAGTCCATACTCCATTATTACATCTAAGTGGTATGCTTTGAATTCCCATCAATTTTTTTTTTCAATTTTTGCATTTTTTGGATTTTTTGATGGAAACCACACCATGCAAAGACTTATTTGACTGGGTCAACTTCCTGATGTTCGATGGTGGAATGGTAGAAAATCGATGACAACATCCATGCATCCAAGAGAATAAACTAGCACAAGTGCATCAAATCCCCTTGAAGTCACACCCTTGTCAATTCCTTTGAATCCTTATTTAGGGTGGAGGATACTAAGTCATAAATTTATTATATTTTGATTACAATAGAGGCTCCATCCTTCCAAAATAGAGGGAAACCATAGAATTAAGCAGATGGATGGATGACATGAACTCACCGTTCACACAGTTAAACATTTATGCCAAAAACAACATAGAAACAAATCCCTACCCCAAGTGGACCAAATTAAAGCTCACTTATTGATCAAGAACATTTAAAAATGGTAAAAAAGATAAATCAAAACAAAAAAAACAAAAAAAATGAAAATAAAAGAAAACAAAACAAAAAGGAGGATTAGTTCGTGGTTAAAAAGGAAGATAGCCCCAAGGACTATGCATTGGAGGGTGATACGAACTAGCAAAAGGGTCCATGCATTGTGGATATGTGGTATAGGGCATGCTTCCTAGTGGTGTCACACACATGGCATAAGGGTTGGGTTGGTATGCCAATGTGGAAGATGGGGTAGCTTGAAACGTTCCTGCCATCCAACTGAGGCCATGACAACTCAATGGCATGCATGGATTTTGTTGTCTTGGCATAAAATTAAAATCCATGGTAGTGGTCAAAATAGAAGTAGAGACAATAGGCAACTTTGGTATATGTACAGAAGGTGGTAGATCCAAAGGAATGGATACGTCACTAGATTTCCCTTGCACAGGAGTAGTAGATACAGTGGATGATGCTTGGCCTTTATGTTTTTTGGTGCAAATCGTCCTGAAGAAGGGGTGTTTTGTGGCTATAAATGGCTTCCATCATATTGATCCTTGGTACATATAGTTGCTACACAAGTAGCTGCTTGTGGCTGTAAAGGATGTTGTACTGAACCCTTCGAAATGGGTGACGA
>MNCI01008567.1:3572-14989 GCA_015680685.1 Gnetum montanum
ACTTCTTCCCTCTTTAGCACTAGGACATAAAACATAAAAAGCATAAAAATCATATACCTCAAGTTTACTTAACTATACAATCATGCCATACAAGTAAGGTTGGGAAGACAACGATCGCCTAACCCATCCTTGTTCTGTGAAGGCGCATAAGCACTTAGTCCTTGGAGTTAGACCAGATTGCATGTAACACTCATATTTGTATGGCTAAGCATAGGGGTACCTCGCTGCTCATCAATTAAATTTTCATTTTTTGTAATAAAGGGTTTCAAGATGGTCTTTTTTAAAATCTTAGCATTTTCTCAAAAAATTAAATATCTTCTACTTCTTAAGCTTTTCTATTTTTTTTATTGGATCCTCAAAAAATTTATGGGATTTTGAAGTCAATAAGATAAAAAAGACTTAGCATATCATCCAAGCAACTTGTGTACTATTTTTCATATTGGGCTCATAGTGTTGTTGCATATCATCACATTGAATAACTTGTGAATTTGTTTTTTGACTATTAGCCACTATAGAATATGCTTTTGTCATAAGATGATGGTGGATTAGGCTTTGGTGAATTAATATATGGTGTTAGAACCTAAAATAATTGAAACATAGGTACATCCCAAGATTTATAGAAGTTTATATCTTGGTGCTATCTAGTAGAATCAAACTTGTGACTTGGGGTTACTAAGTCAAGATCCATACCACTAGACTAACATCTCATTTTTTTGGTGAATTATTATAAATAGGGTATGTATTATCTTATATGCTAAGTGAATGATAAAATGCTTAATTGGTATTGAGTCTTAGAAATTTTTTTCTCCACAAGCACATCTAGATGGGTAAGCCTAAAGTTAGTCAAACATGCTTGATGAGTGGCAAGGTACCGCTACACTCAACCATACGAATATGAGCATTACACGCACGATCTAGTCGAAGTTTGAAAACTAAGTGCCTACATGCCTTATGGAACACCTAAGGTTAATCAATCTTTGTCCTCCCAGCTTGTATTTGTCACGGTTGTATGGTTAAGTAAGCTTGAGGCATGTGATTTTTATATCGTTTATGTTTTTATCACCTATGCTAAGAGAGAAAAGGGTGAAGAAACTAAGTAACTAAATTTCACTAACTAAGCTCCAATCGTCCTCGCATCAGTATTTTTTCCCACTTGCCGTTCACACCTTGAAGGAATGCAATGCTACTAGGATTACCAAACGCTATTCGTTACTAGGATTACCAAGCGTAACACACATGCTCGAAGCAGTCATACTGAATGCACTTAACTATGAGAGTTGAGGGTTGAGAGAGATTAATTTCTTAAGAAAGCATTTAAAAAATTAACAATAATTAAAGTCCTATTTAGCTTAATCCATATGCTGCAAGGTTTATCCAAAAGTTCATCTTTATTTCTGTACACAATTCTGTACTCAGGTACAGAATTGCTCGAATAAAGATCCGTTCACTTTGGCACTCCTACTGCAGGCACATGGAAATTATTCTAACTCTGGAATGGGAAAATGGAAAAAGTTTGGCTAAGGTCTAGATATAGATGGTGAAAAAAGGGAGAGTCACCTCTTATTTATAGAACAAGGGAGAGCAGCCCATGCGATGTCACATCCCATCAATGCTCATTTTTTAAATTTAGTTTTTTTCGTTAAAGTTATAACTATTTCAAGTTCTTAAAAGGATCATTAGGGGGTGTTTGAACCTAAAATAATTGAAACATTGGCACACCCTAAGATATTTATAATTTGGAGCTTTCAAATTAAGAGTCTTACCACTAGGATAACACCTCATTGTTTATAAAAAAGATCATCACCTAGAGGTTCAATGCTCATCCTACCAAGGTAGGATCCTATGAGGATTGGTGAATGAACAAAAGTTTAACCTCTTTTGAATGCTTGTGCCCTAGCTCTAACCTAGGTCTTATGACTTGAAAAACTTTATTGCCATAAAATACATTTAGAAGACTTAGAGATTTATCAGTAATATTTGGATCTTGAACAATTTCATAGCTCCTACTTCAATGCTTAATAAGTTATCTCCTTAGTGGCTTCCTATTAATAATGAACCATGGGTTATTAAGCATAATGCCTTTATTGTGTGTAGTGTAAACTTGGCCTTACCTTTCTTTCATCCTTTCGTATGTGCAAATGATTAATTACTTAGTTTGAGTGCAATATTCTCTATGACATTAATGGCTTTAAATAGTTTAATTTTTTAGACTTTTTTGCATATATTAGACAAAATTTTAATCACTCAATTTTTTCAATTCAACCCTAGTTTTCTTGTACTATTATTAGTTTTAATGCTAGCATTTGACCAAGGATCATCACCTAGAGCCTCAATGCTCATGTCACCAAGGTGGAGTCTTGGGAGGGGCTAGGATTATTATGATTTGGCAAAGATTCAATTATCTATGGAATGTTAGCTATAACATGCAATTATGGAAGCACTTAATTTAAAAGATACAGAATGTTTTCACTCCTTAAAAAATTAAATATTTTTAATAGTATTTAATTTAGTAAGGTTTGCCTATTGGCATTTACTGCTCTCATTTAGTTGTTCATGATCCAATATGTGCTCTTTGCAATACTTTGCAATATGGAAGACTAATTCATCTATTACTTTTTTACTTGTCTCCTTGCTTAAAGTTCTTGGTTTTTGTGTAGCTTATATTTACATAATTTTAAGCCAATTTTGTAGGAAAATTTATTTAGTGATGGTCCTTCACTTCAAGAATTTTTTCTTCACTCTTGGAGTTCATTTTTTAAAGGGAAAGTCTAGTCATTTATATAAGAATAGGGATGAACCCTCAAATCAACAATTACAATAGCAATATCATCATGGGGGGTAGAAGACCCTCCAGCAAAACAAATGAACAATTAGACTAATTAAAAATCCATAGGCATTCCTATAGGGCATTGTAACTAAGAACCAAAAAATAATCATGTGTTACATAAGAAAGTTCATTTAAAACAAGGGGTATTCATATTCAGAAAAGCAAAAGAACACATAGTTTACGAGTGCCATATTAGCTCATCTCACAAGAAGTCACAAGCATTAAACACTGTCATTGTGCATTCATGGATTTTTTTCCATAAGTGAAAGCTGGTGAATGCTTTCGAGATACATTTATAGGGAGAGTTTACATAGTTTGCATGAAATGTGTTAACATTCCTCTTGATCCAAATCTCCTAGGCAACCTCCACCCATAATGAAATCTCATGTAAGTGGCTTTGAATGATGGACCCTTCTGTAATCATTGCCTAACATTGATCCCATAGGATCCTAGTCCACATGTACACAAATTAGCCTACAACCTTTGTAAATAGACATTTTGTGAAAATGTGTTTTGTAGTTTCAATCTCCTTATAGCAAAGGATACACTAGGAGGCCATGGAAAAATGCTATTACTAGATTTTTTCCTAAGTGAGCATTCCATGATGAGCCAACAACCAAGCAAAAAACCTCATCTTTGGTCAACAATGTAACCTTCAAATAAGGTCCCATCCCCTTACTTTGGCAAAGGATTGCATATAAAGATATGATTCTCATTGTCTCCAGTTTGTCAAAGTAAAATGCAAGGTATCTTCATGGGCTAAATTAGAGGGGCTATGTCTTTTAAGGATATTTACAATTTGGTGAATTGGCCATGTCTATTATGATTATGAAAGATTGATGGAGTTCTCCACTACCCCCTATTGAATCAATCCTTTACTTGTGCTCTTGGACCTTTGTACAATAGGATGACTACTTTAGAAAAAATTTGCCCAATCATTTTGTGATAAGCTTGTTCTATTAGAAGACCTTCCACAAGAATGTCTCCTTCCCCAAATTCCTAATGCCTAAGTGACTTGAAAGAAAGTCCATCCTTTCTTAATGGTTTTCTATATCTTCAAGGATTTAGCTAGGTAGGTTCACAAATTAGGATAGCACATTTGAAGAAAATTGACCCAAGGCTTGTCTACTTGAGACCAAACCTCCCAATCTAGCTTAGCAGCTAGAATACAAGCCTAACTCTTGAAATCTCGAAGCCCACAACCACTTGCATGAATTAGGATAGCCACCTTATCCCAAGCAATCAAATGAAATCAACGATGCTCCTCCCCACTTGACTAAAGGAAATTCCTCATAATCTAATTGACTTGCGATACAAATTGTGCTGTGGAACTAAAAATGAGTGCACTATAAATGAGAATGTTTGAGAGGATAGATTTAGCCAAAGTTAACTTATTTGTAGAAGATAGAAACATACCTCTCCAAGAGGCCAACTTCTTTTGCATCTCTCCTAACACTCCCTACCAAGTGTTAGTTGATTTCTTTCCATAGAATAGAGGCTACCCCAGATAGGTAGTTGGAGTTGTTTTTGTTTCCTTGTTTTTATACCATTTGAAAATTTCAATGTAATGTGGTTCACTGAAAATTCTCTAATTAATGGTTTCCCTTTGTGTGCTCTAGTTAACATCATGCTTCATTTTTTGCCGTGACTATATCCCTCTTCTTTTTTTCTTAAAAAGCTAAAAGGGTAATGTCTTATTATCTTCCTATCTTAGAAGGGAGCTTTTTCAAGATTGGTTGTAAGATGAATACCTAAAAGGGTATTCCTAAAATTAGTGAAGCATTCCTTTTATGTTATGTTGGAATTTCACCTCTCTTTGGTGCTCCTCTACTATTATACTTTGAAATTATTTTAAGTATATTTACATCTTTGCCTCTAATGTAAAATTGCCTATGCCTAGTTTTGAAATTTTAGTATCTATATCATTAGATATAGGATCGTTACAGGATTGATTAGCCAGCCATATAATATTTAACGTTTCAAGATTGAGTCCTTGGTTATTACTGATGCCACCTAAATAAATTACACTTAGGTTTAAACAAACTTCTTGGAATCTCTGGACCAAAGCACAGCAAGCATATGCGCCATTGGAATTAACCTCGGCCTTACCAAATCCTCTTTAAACGGGACCATATTGATTCGCATCGTGTTGCCATATTGGAGGTTTCATATTCTATGAACATACAAAGCGTGCTTAAAGAAAGGCGTGCAGTAGACGTACGAACACTCTCGCCCTTGTTAGAGAGTAGTCCAGCACAGCACAGCAGAGCACACGATAAAGGTTTCCTTGACCAATAAACGCTTCCCATGATAGAATGGATGCTGATGCTGCAGAAGAAGAAGAAAGATGGTGGTGCCCATGGTCCTTGATTCCATGCCAGCAAAGGAGTGCTAATGCTAGAGCTTCCTGCGCTAACGCAAACACTGGAATTTAAAAACACATAAGATGCCCAAAAAGACTCACAGAAGCGCAAAAGTATCATACGCATACACAAAGCATATTAACTATCTAATCCTCTAAAGAATTTAAACTATGTAATCCCCCAACATTCATGTCTCATTTTTTCTTATGCGTGTGCCCACCCTACCATGACAGCGTAGTATTGTGCCTCCCTGTGTGACGCCACCGGCGCTCCCCACATTGGGTTTCATGAGTCATGCTTCTTCCTATCATCGATCAATTGGCATGCACAATACATATGGCAGTGCCCATATGAGGTTTTCTGGAAAAGCAAAAAACATTCTAGGCCCACGTTGACCCAAATTTGAGAGATGATGGTGTGAGACGAAACTAGGAGGATAATAACACTTTTGTTACAGTATAGCTATATGATCAGACTTAGGCTTACTGGGCTTTACACTTAGAAATAAAGGCAAGGCAACACAAGGATAAGGTTAAGGCTAAGGCTAAGGCGAAGGCTGAGTATGAGGCTCCGACAGTCCGGCGGAGGACACCAACGATGCAGGTGCTGCGCGAGCACAAGATTTCTGGAACCAGTGTGCCCAGAAGAGGAAATGGAGGAGATTCAGGATGCTGAGCATGATGAGAAGCCAGTAGAAGCGATCTAGGTGATCGTCGTTGACATCGTTGCTGGCGAGCCATACGCGACCACCGTGGGCCGACGTGACGGCGTTCACAGCGTTGACGAGGAAGAAGCCGAGCGAGTAGGAGACGTACGTGAGCACCGTGAGCAGGCTCTACATGCCCGCGGGCGCTCACCTATGGAAGAACTCGATGAGGCCCACGACCGTGAACATCTCTGAGGCACCGAAGACCACGAACTGCAGAGCCAGCCACGCTATCGAAAGCTGTCGGGAGCCGTGGCGGAGCCTGCACTGCTCCACCAGAGCAGCGGCCAGCATTGAGAAGGCAAGGAGTAGCAGACCCACGCCGATGCGCTGCAGTTCGGTGATGCCGGAATGTGTTCTGGTGACTCGGCGCGCTGCCGGCACCAGTGCTGCCTCGTATAGCGGCATCGCGAAGATGAGCATGGCGTACGGGATCGCCTGCATCGACGCCGGTGGAATGCTAAAGCCCTTTGCTCCTCCCATGCTGTTGTCCATGGCGGCCCCCTGTAGCACCAAGAACGTTTGCAGTTGCGCCAGCACGCAGTTCACTATGATGGTGCATTGGAATATGGGTAACACCCTCACCACAGCCTTCAGCTATTCCACCTGCTCCACGCTGCACCTCCTCCACCCCGACTGCTTCGCCCCCTCCTCTTCTTCCCGTGCCATGGCCTCCTTGTCCAGGAATCTGCACTCACACGCAATATTTCACTACATTCATCGTACTCGGTTTGGAAACAAGGTACAAAACTGGACGGAATTCAGGTTCTGTTCAGTTAGGATACATGGATAGGATTGGAAATGGGCAACCACATAGACGAATTTGATACCTGAATTGGTCGCTGTAGGCACGGTGGACGAGGTTGGAGTAATCGGGGGGCGATGGTGGATGGAGGTTTCGGTTGCGGAAGGCAGCGACGAAGACCTGGGCAAGGCTGGTGAAGATGCTGCCCCTGGGGACACGGTTGCAGTAGAAGCGACGACCGGAGATGATGGAGAGGAGGCCCGCCAGCATGATACCGGTCGATATGGCAAAGCCGATATCAACGCCGGCGTGGGTCTGCACCCAGATGAGCAGCGTGAGCGACAGAAGGTCCCCGATGCAGAAACTCAGGTATGAGAAGTTGAAGTATGTGGACATGCATCTGTCGCCCTGGAACTGGTCGGCTCCGTAGGCGATCATGTTGGGCTTGAGGTAGCCGCTCCCCAGAGTGACCAAGTACAGCCTGCCGTAGAAACAGAGCGCCTTCACACAGTGCGGTGTCCAGCAATTCTGCTGCTTCAGCATGTCACAGGGTGCCGGCTTCAGTGCCGACACATGTGCCTGTGCCGCCATTACGATGTACCCCTGCACAGAGCCACGAATTCAGGATTTGATTTTCAGAACAGAAGAGAGTTTAGGTGTTGGCCTGCTAGTTTAGAATTTATAGTGGCTTAGCTTACGCAGAGCTCAATTAGGCCTAAGATGATCATGGTGAGGAGGCTGCCCAGATAGGAGTAGGAGTTGGCTAGATATCCTCCCAGCAGTGACACCAGAAATATTGTGCCCATAAAGTTGGTGATGATATTTGTGGCCATGGCCAGAGGATAATGCAAGTCGTTGAAGACGTAAGTGATGAGGTTGTTGCCCACCACCGCTATCGCCATTATCTCCGATGCCTGCAAACCTGTGCCCATATCTGCAGCTCAGCTCAGAAGCCACAACAAAGCAAGACACACACACAGAGGCAGAGATAGAGACATAGACAAAAATCAAAGTAGGAAATATGGAAACATGGCAGTTGAAGCTCAAGTTGCAATTGTAGACGGACAGAGACGGACCCATCATGAAGACGGCGGCTTTCATGCCACCGTGTTTTTGGGGGTTGCAAGTGTGGCCCTTCCGGTCCACGAGCACCCCGCTGGCCTCCATGCCTTTCTGCACCATGGCGGCATCGTCGGCGTAGGCTGAGGCTGCTGCTGTAGGCTACACCTGCTGCTGGGATGCCCTTTGGCTATCCATGATTCTGAAGCGATTGGTGTGTAGGAGAAACGGAGGGAGGGCGAGCATTGTTAAATAGTGCAGAAAAGACTACCAAAAACACACCTATGCATCAAAAGAATCAGATTTGTGGAAGCTAGGAATGGAGGATCTGTGATTCTGAATATGTTTGGGTACATGTGCCTCCAGAAAAAGTGGGGACGAGTTCGTAGTTGGGGGGACATGATAGAGAAAACATGGAGATGGGTTTGTAGCCGAGGGGACATGATAGAGAAAATTTAAATATATTAGTTTTTTAAAAAAATTAAATCTCATATATCATAAAAAACATTGTAAAATATAGAACAAGTACAATGTAAATTCAAGATATTGTTAATGCTTAAAAATTGCATAAAAGATTGCAATGAAACATTAAGTATTGAGTCTAATGTGTGTTATAAAATATTTTAGCATTGTCATATATATATATATATATGATAATGTTACAAAATTATCTATCTCTTTTTACATCACAAAAGAGTTTCTTGCCAAAGCTTAGAAATTGTCACATTGTTCAAATTCTAATTTTAACCTATATTTTCTCCTTGCTCTACTCTAAAGAGTAAATTTGTAAAACCTGCTTCATTTTGTTCTATGTCATTAATATTATTTGCATAGTAATCATCTTCATCAAGGATTGAATCATCAATATTAAAATTCATCGCTCCAGGAACATTGACTAAGTCAGTAGAGTAACTTTCTCTATCATCAACTATTGGAACATCATCTTCTCGATTAACATCCCAACGAAGAGTAGGTGATTGCCTATATTTCATTTCTTTTCTTTCCTCCAATCTAATTGTGCTATGAACAAATACTAATTTTTTAGCTCTTTTTGGAGTTAGACTATTTCTTTTGATCCGATGAATGAAAGAATATGTTGACCAATTTCTTTCAGCAACAGAAGAAGATGCAACCTACATAAATGATAAAAACAAGAAAAAAATTTTGCATTGTTAAAAGATTCATTTTATAAATTATTCAAAACTTCATTAATAAACAAAGTCATTTGAAGCTTTAGACCTAATAGCCTATTAATCATGGTGTTTATAGGATGCATAATGATATATAAGACATCACTATTTCAAGTTTTCAAACATCACATTTCATAAATTAATTAAGGAAATTAATACATATTAATATTTGTCATATGTTTAATGAAAAACCAATCATATTACCTAAGAAATAAGCTTCACTGCTAAATTTTGAAGTCTAGGAGTATCTCCACCTGGATCTTCTTAAGCTATTCCATCTATATCAAGTATAGCATCTTTACATTTAAATGCTTTTGTATGTCCTTTAGTAAATTGAAGTCATTTCTTTCTAATTAAGTTAGCCTCACAAGGTGAATATAACCGTTTAACATATTTTAAAAAACTTGTTTTTATATCAAAATCATCACAAGGCCTTGTTGGATGTTTATCTCTATGTTTTGAATACCACTTAATATTTAATGCAGATGCAACCATATGCAATGGGGTATTTGTAGCATTCCATCTCTTTAGAATTAATGGATGTAATTGAGCATTATAAAATTCAAGAGAGCTATCCATTTCTATAACCCCTTTTTTTAATTTTTGTTAACATATTTTGATAAATTACATAAATTTCTCCTAATGCAGGTAGGTATCTATATCAGCAAATGAAATCAACAATGGGTTGCAGCATGCCAACAATCCTCCTACAATATAACAAATACTTATTTTCTATAAGATATAAATATGCAAACAATAAAAAATAAAGTATTATATTTCAAATAAATTATTTTTCACTTCATTTGTTTCCACCACTCATCTATAAAATCTTTTCTCTAACAGTCTTTCCCTTAGTTGTGTTGGCTTTCTCCCAGTTGTTCCATTTACTGGTTATAACCATTTTTTGTAATGATTCTCGTATCTCTTGCATTCTCTCCAACATTATAAAATATGAAGCATACCTGTTTCACAAAATTTATAATTAGTTCACATTAATAAATCAAATTTCTTAAAAACATACAATATAGATACTAAGAAAAACTAAAGGTGAAAGAATTTCAGAGGTGGAAGAGAGAAATACAAGAGTTTGAAGAGTCTCGCAGCGGAAGCATTCAATTCGTTACAAATGATGGAGTAGGAGCATCTATCGGTAACAGGTAAGATTTGAATGGACAATGAATGTTATGGTTGAAAGTTGAAAATTGAGACACCATTGCACGAAAAATTACAATTTACGTACGCAAGGATTTTACATGCTTGTGTACGCGTGCCCGAATCCACCGCAAACGGTTTGTGAAATTTTATTGTACCAAAAACTATAATTTACGTACCCAATGCGAATTTTACATGCTTGTGTACACTTGCCTAAAACAGTTTGTGAAATTTTATTGGGATTAGTGAATCTCTGGTGCATATAAACACACATTCATTCGTAAATGAATGATGCGTGAGCCATAGAAATGGAATAGTATCAGGCGTCGTTGTCCACAGTGAACATCTCCGCACAAAAGCATGAACATCGTAGCCTAGACGTTAAAAAGCCACCGACGCCGAGAGGATCAATGGACTAAAGTCTGGATTACGATTTACGGTGCATGAGCAGCAGTAGCAGTAATAATAACAGATTTAGCAGTAGAGTAGCATATCACATAACATAGCACAGAGATAGATACAGAGATAGTCATAGCAGCATCGCTGCCCTTCAATTCTTCGACGGTGTTTTTGGGTTGTCGTCATGCACTACATTTTCTGCCCTTAAGCTTATTTAGGATTTATTTGCCTACTTTACCTATTTTTCCGTAATCTTTAATCTCAACAACAAAAACCTGCGTTGCTATCGCAGCTGTTATTCAAACAAAAAATTAACAAGGGATGGATCACAGTAAGAAAATAAACAAAATCTTCCCTGTACGTTGGAGGTACCGACAAGAATGTCTTAGTACGTGCAAAGCTTCATCACTGTAACCTATTGAAGATCCACCAAAGGAGATTCATACCACTAAAGGTTTCCCCGTCGAGTCTACTACATTTTTACAGATCATAGGTGGATTGGCCTTTTGTGATCGCCCTTAATCACTTGACAATGGAACTCGTGATCGCTATTTTCTATGAAGGTGTAGCGACCGCCCCCGTAGCCTCTGTATTGGTGTATCCAGCCATTCTTTCAGGAGATTTAGATTGAGTAATGATGAATTTGGATTAAAAGTTACATACATGTCTCACAAGATCATAGTCTTTGCCATCAACCATACTGTATAAATTGTTCTTTAATTACTTACAATATCTTCTGGGTTAAGTTTTAAAAGGTGATTTTTGTGCCGAGACTTCCAATGTCTTATCACTAGAGCAACATTATACTAGTCACCGACGTGAGACGGAGCCAATCACATTTATTCTTTCTTCATTGTTTGAATTCCAGTTCAAGTTGGACAAAAGTAATGGACATTAAATACTACTTTTTATATACAAAAATTGTGAATCAATAAATATAGTTGATGATAATGCAATTGCAACATGTTTTTTTTTT
>MNCI01008571.1:0-18949 GCA_015680685.1 Gnetum montanum
TAGGAGAAGAGGCCTAGAGGAAGAGAAAGATATCAACCTCTTGCTAAAGAGATAGAGGAGCAATCATTTTTCATCCAACAACCAACACCCTAGACAAGGCAATCTACATAGGAAAAAGCTATAAAACATCTACCAACTCATGAACCAAGCCAACAACTCACACTTTCAAAAAATTATATTAGAGTTATATGTGATAAGTTAATAATATCCATAGTCGTTGTGGAGTTAAACTTTGATTCATTTATGAAATTTTCTCCTATAGAAGTCAAAGCATAATTGCAAGCATCATCGTTTTGACTGACACTTTCTACCAATGGTGATTGGTATTTAGGAGCGACCTTCCAATTTTGGCATAATAAGTAGGAAAGTGTCATTATTAAGATTAAAAGTGTCATAATGCCATATTTAGCAGAAGATATTGCAATGGCACTCAATGTACTAAATGCTAGAGCTTCCATTGCCTAGATTTCTACAAGGTTAGACATAAATGCAAGGAATCTTTAGCTACAAAGAGCTTATGAAACTATAGATAATGGGTATAATAGATTATCTACTATAGAGAATATTTTTTTTAAAGATTAATACATATCATATCTTTCCTACCAAAACATTAAATAGGATATCCACACATGTTGCTAAGGGAAGTAATATTTTAATAGGAAATTTCAAGCAAACATGGTTCACCTGCTTTTTTGAATATTCAAAAGAGATTTGAGGAGGAGAAGTCAAGTAAGCCAACAATTCCATTTTCGTATTTAATAAGGAGTTGTGTAAGTAGGTAGACATTTTAGGATACACTAATTATGTACCATGAAAAACTCTAAATACAGGTGAAAAATCTACTAGGCATAGAGGCAGTAGTAGCATCAGCACTAGCAGTAAATATACCAACTACAAGAATTGAACAAGCAAGACCTACTACACCAACACTAGTAGCAGAGCAAAGAGATTATAGGCCTACCATGACTGATTTACAAAAAATTCCTAAGAAATTTTGAAAGTATCAAGCATGTACAAAGTGAGGGAAAACCTAAGAAATCTTATAGTATCAATAAGACCAGAGAGTGGTCAAATCTCCTTGCAAGTAGTAGAAGAAGATTATATACAAAAAATTTCTAATGATGTTGCATCATTTTATGTAACATTGGAATTAGGAGAAGGAGCCACTTTGGTAGTTAGGAGTTTGTAAAACTAATTAGATACCATATCAAAGAAGCTTTTACTATACTTTTTGTGCTACCTATTAATTTTTTAGGAACCAAAGATGCCCAAACAATCATAGGAACATCCAAAAAAGGACAAAGGTACAGGGAAAGAAGTGATGACTACATAAGAATATGGATGCCCTTGATAGACTACTGTAGATAAGCTAGATTATGTAGGACCTTTTTGATAGTCCTAATGATATCACTATAGTCTAGTTTGAGTTAATTTCAACAAAAGAAAAGCTAGTTATTTCTAAAACAAGATTACATCATGTTGAGTTGACAATATAAAGGTTGCAACAGGAATTAAATTAACTTAGAATTAAAAGGTAAGATCTAGCCAATTATGTAGCTTCTAAATAGTTAGGGTGATTTAGGACTGAATAAGTTAATCAATTATGACCAAGCAAAAGTAGTTAGAGATGGAAAAAGAAAAGGCAACTTGGGATGCATCAACTATAGATGTTAAAAGATATGCCCATGCTAAAGTAATCATTGAACTAGAAAAAGAGAATAAATGGCCTATGGTAGAGAAAAGAAGGTTTCCCAAAGCATAGAAAGAGAAGAAAATGTTAGAAGAGAGTCTAAAATAGCTTATATAGAAATTCACAAGAGTTAACCTAAAGATGAAATAATTGGGTACAGAAAATATGATCCTATTAATGGAAGAAATCCATGATATTCGATAAAAAACTATTATTGAAATTAATGCATGGAAAAATAAGGCCAAGAAGCATGAAAAATTAAAAGAGCATTTTAGAGACTAGGTGGGAATACATAAATAGATCAATAAGAAGAAAATCTAGATGGCAAAGGCCAAAATCAATATGGCCATGCAACAACTACCTAAATGAAAATCCATCTTGGATAGTCTTATTTTGATTTGCTAAGTAGAGCTCAAGGCTAAAGACTTGCAGATAGAAGAATTAATGGAATACATGAAGTTGGCAAATCTTAGATACACCAACTTAGCCATGTTAATAGTAGTCAAACCTAGAAATAGAATTAGAACAACAACTAGTCACCATGTATTTAATGTATAGGAAGGAGTTTGCAGATAAAAAGGATGCATAACAAAATTTAATCATTGCTAACTTTGAACTCCAACTTGTTAAGGCTAGTTACCATGATAAAAAAGATGTGGTAACAGATTTGGCTAGAAGGATGAGTGATGATCAAGATTTGAAAAAACTAGACCAAGTGCTTAAAGTAGAATGCACTCAGTTTATAGCATGGTATTTGAAGGATAATGAACTATTTCCCTAGTTATCATTTCCTTAGAAGGTATCTACATTAGAGAATATTGTGCAATTGGTTTCAACAAATAATGATTGTAGGATAGAAGAATAGAATTTATAGGCATTGCTAAATCAATTTCAAATAAGGAAATTCATTACACTAGGAAAGCAACCTCTAGAGGCATCAATGCAACACAAGCTACCATCAGTAGGAACTACATGAAGGTCTACATAAGCAATTTTGAAGACTCATCAAGCTTAACCCATTTTTGTTTTGTTTTGTAATTATTGTCAATCATGCATTGCATGATATTTTTATAATCTATTTGAATCAAGATACAACACTTAGAGTTAGTGAGTAATTGTTGTTTGTATGTAGTATGTAATTGAGCCTGTATGATTCCTCAATTTTGGTAACAACTCTATCCTACTCTTGTTTTAACTCAAGGATGAGTATTTAACTAGTTTTGGGGATGTAATAAATCAAATTTATGTGAATGAATGTGATATCATATCTATGATGTCATAGATATAATATCGTAGCTAATGTTACGTGTTGTAGATACAATATAGTAGATGGAGGTCAAACTAATCTTTTGGTCCACCTTGTATCCAAACTCTTATAGTTTATTTTCATTATTTTAGAGTTAGTTGTAAATTTTTGTAGTGTGTTAATTAATAGTTGAACGATATCTTTATTAGAGTGAAGGATACCTGAATACATTTCATGAATGACATTAAAGATCAAGATTGTTCTTCACCATTGCAGTGTTTCACTTAGATTATGTTTGCATTTGTATTCAAGTTACTTTTCCATTGTTATTTACATTTTCTTATTATTTATATTTATGATGTTAATTAGTATTGGTAGAATAAGTATGACTAGTTTTGAATGAATGTATGATTGTTTGGTAACCTAGTAGCAACTTTGCTTAATTCTCTTAGTAGCAAAGTTTCTTAGTAATCCTAGTGATGATTATACTAGACCAAGGTGTGTCCAGCAAGCCAGGAATAGATGCTTATCATAGTTAGGCTAACTTAGTTTTACATTTATATCATCTATTAAATAATATAAATTATAATCATTTCATTATGTTTTACTTTAGCTCACTAAGCCAATCAACATTAGTATATCCTATGCCTTCTTAAGAGTTAAATCATGCATTTTGATCTTCACTAACTCTACTAAGAAAGTAACAATGAGAAAATTACTATCAATATGACAATATACAATATTGTCCTAGCCACAAATTATGATCTTGTTGTACACAAACATTTGTAATTTGTATGGTTAGGCATTTGTTGCTTATCAACATGTATCAAATCATGTTTCATGTTACATGTGATTTTTCAACCTATAAATAGGTTTTGTCTTTCAGTTATAGATCATAAAAAGTTTTTGGTAAGTTGGTTTAGAGCAAAGTGAAAATACATTTCAAGAATTTTGGTCAGGAAAGAAGCCAATAAGAAAATTTTAAAACACCCTACAACACTGTAAGCATAATTATTTTATTTTCCTTTTCATGTGGTTGTCCTATTTTGTTATGGATTTTCTATTCTTTCCCTTAGCTTCTTAGTTCTTTATTATTCTTTTATGATTTTAATTATTACCTTGAAATCTACTAAATTTTTATCAATTTGGAATTATTTTATATGGAAATTTGTATTGTACTTTTGTCAAGATCAGTTTCAATCTTTTGGTGAATTTTTGATTATGTGGAAATTTTTCCCAACTTGCTTCTTAAATAGTCTTGATTATGTTGGACTAATCCTTGACATAAACAAGATTTTGTGGAACTTTGGCTATTAGGTACTTTTGGCTATTTTGGAATCTTTTGGACTTGAAACATAATAAAATAATATATATGTGTGATTGGGTTTGCTTAGTCATTAGTGGGAGTTGCAAATCTTTTAGATATTTGCATTTGCATGCAGTAGTGAAGTGTTTCTTGGTGGGACCTACCTCATAGGAACAAGGATTTTGGATGAATTCCCTACCTTGAATTTTGATTCGTAAGTTTAAGTCAAGATGGGAAACTAGTTGAGACCATGGCACTAAGTAGTTGAGTTTAGTGGTGTGTGGTGAGGCATAGTTAAGACCTATCCTTCCAATAATACATATGTCTTGGCTATTGAGGATGTTAGTAGTGAAGCAATTGCCAAGAATCGATCATGAGTAATTCATTTGGGATCACAAGGATAATCTAATGTTAGGAGTGAGGTTACTCTGAGACTTGTTGATATATTCCTTTGATAGTGAGGATAACTATCACACCTCAAATTTTAACCATAGAAAATTTATAAAATCACTAAAAGGGACATGATAAATAACTTACACTCTTAACAAATTTTTTAACTATTTAAGAAAGTTTAAAAATCATACAAGCATTTAAGCACTTAAAAGCTTAGTAACTTAAAAACTACTTGAAAAATTCTTAATAAAAGGTTTATGCCCACTTAGGCCTTATTACATTCATGAATCATAGTTCAATGGAAAATCCACATATAAGGCCAACATACAAATCCTTTGAATGATCAAAGTATAACATGAAATACCAAAGTGGATAAACTCTCATTTGATGTTGATTATTCTTCCTGCTCCAACTTGGCTGCCTTCAAAGCTTCTTGCTAAATCTATATGGAATACATGCAAAAAGAATTAGTACACCTTCATCATAGAGGAAATCCACCTTGTAGCTCCAGGGAATATGATTGGAAGATGGGGTTCATGCTACAAAGCATACTATTAGAACCAATAGCAATGGCTAATTAACTTAACTGTTAACAACTACTATTAATGCCTATCATTAACCCATGATTTTCCATAGGTTGATATGGTACTCCCATGAAGTTTTCAACATTAGACATTTGAAATAATTATAAGGTTAATACTAACTTAACTAGCCATCAAGGACTATTGGGTGTGATACTTCATATATCTAGACCAACCCTTATATATGGCAATGTCGAATTGTTTGGTAGAATCCTTATGTAATGCAAATTTCCAACTGTTGGGTTACATTATGGTTAATATCAACCCTATAACTACCCTAGGTCCTAGCTGCTTACTACTATCTTAAATAAGATTTGTTACTTACTGTAATGCCACTAAATTGATTAACCAACCATTTACAAACTATAATGTCACTTAGATGACTAATCAACCATTTTTGTACTAATTGCCTTGTTGCAAATTATGTTGTTAATCATCCTTGCTAATATTGACTAAAACACCCTTAGGTTGAAGGCCAACTCAACCTAAATGATTGACTAGCCAATATTAATAGTCTACTCATTGTCTCCTAGTTTTCAACATGTTAAGTGTGCCCATACACACCTAAAATGTTTGCTACCTATCATCAATTGAAGATGCTAATTTTGTTAGACATTGTTGCCATCTAGAGGAGAAGGTGCTACAAGCGAAAGATAATCATGATGCACAAAATGGAAATCGAAAAAATGGAAAATTACAATTTAACCTAAAAACTTGGTTAGATTGACAAGGGTTAGATCGACAATCACAATATCATGAAAGAAATCAGATCCAAAGTTTATGTTGTCAACCAAAATTAATGGATTCAAGAATATTTCCTCTGCCTTGGGAGATCAATTGAGAGTGAAGCCTCATTAAGCAAAACAAGTTCAGATCTAGAAATTGCTAAGAGATCCACTGAGCATGCCACGAGTAAGAGAATGGAAAAGAGAGCAATGCACAATTGATACCAAGAGAGCCAATCTTATCAAGTATTATAGCCACCATAGGTAGGGTTTGGGCAATTCCAAAAATAAAGAATTAATAATCTATTTTCTAAAAAATCTAGTAACTTGTATATATATAGAGGGTTCAATGGTCAACTAATGGATTAAAGTCACCTAGAAAATATTAAAATAAGCCTACATGTTCAAGAATGAGTTCCAAGGTAAAATAAAAGAATAGTTGAAATAAACCCCAATTATTTAACATGTCTCATTAATATATTATTAGTTTATTTCAAGAAATTTTAAAACAAAATATAAAATTTAAATAAAATACTAGCAATGGGCCATCATTATCATTTCTATCTATTCATCTAGAGAAACAAATGTTAGACACACAATAAAAGATTAATCTAAAACTAAAAAGAATAAGGGAATTACTAAAATAAAAGATTAATGAAATACCAATGTACCACATGTAAGAAAGGGTTAAGTGCTCAAACCTCAAGATGCATAGCAATTAATACAAAAGGTTTCAAGTTCAAATATCATCAAGCATAAAGAGAAAGTGCATTAGCCATTACTAGCATAAAGTACTACTAGATAATATTATTATATCATAGACTATGTTATAATTAAAATATAAACTTATGATAAAACCAAGCATAAAATAATAGTGAATAAAGCATAGGTTCTATATCTAATCATCGAGGTAATACAATAACGAAGACCTATCCTTCAAAGATTCTTAGATAAAATATATAATATTTGTATTTTTGTTGGAAAATTTGGGAGATCTTTGAACATTAAATAATTAATAAGATAATCCAATGTTTGTAGTGAGGGTATTTTAAGACCTATTAGTATATTCCTTTGTAGTGATGGTAACTAAGACCTAGCCTTTGAAGATCAACTATAAAAGCTATTTGTTTACTAATGCAATTGATAGAAAAACTTAGATATAAAAATAGGAATTTAGATATGATTTTCATTGATTTAGGAAAAGTTCATGATAGAGTTGTTTGAGAGATTATTTGGTGGGCTCTAAAGAGAAAATATTTGTATTGGTTTCATAAAGGCTTTTTTAGACATTTGTGATGGATCCACAATTTGAATTAATAGTCTTATGTAGAAAGAGTACATACTTTCTCATGATGGGAGGGCTACTTTGGTCTAAGTTCTTATTTGTTTCTCGTTATTATGATTGAGTTGACTTAAAAAAATATAAGGTGATATCATCTTTTAATGTATGACAGTTGTTTTGGGTGGGGGTGTGCTGTAGTTGTGTGTCAACCCTAAAAATAAAATTATTGTAAGAATAAAAATAGCTTACATTAGCATATCTTATCAATTAAAAAAGAAAACACACTTCAAAAACAACAATGAAATGGAAAGACCCAATAGTTTTGGGGATATGTTTCTAGGTTTTTATCCTTGCAGCCAATCCAAAAACTAGGGTAGGAAAAGGATTAGGTGTTGGCATTGCTTACAAGCACCCTCACAAGTTTTCATTTCTTACAAAGGGCTTGTTAATAGCTAGAATGAACAAAACAAAGATATAGGAAAAACAATAAAATGTAGCATCAAAGCTTAAGCATAAACTAAGCAAAATTTCTAACAAGTCCACGATGGTACAAGGTAATACCATTTACTAAAAAATATTATTAACCATGTATAATCTTTGTTATGATACTCTAGTGGACCAAAGGACTAGCTTGGAGTTTTCCACCTACTACATACATTTGTTATCAAGAACTTCAGCCCGCAGACCTTTGGGAGGGTGAGATACTAAATTGGACAAGTTTCTATTATACTACTCTTTCCCTGAGCGTTGAACATGATGATGCATGTGCTTTTGCCTTATCATGGGATCCGTTTCTCTACCACCCGCCAAATGCCCATGCTCATGCTCATGTTCATGTGGGGGGGTGTCGAACCCCAAAAAGAAGTTCTATTGATATTAACAATGTATCAGTTATAGTAACCTAAATAAGTCATAGGGTTAAGGGGAAGGGGAAGCTTAGAGCACTATGCATGAAACTCAGGAACAACCTTATAAATAAACAAGTATTAAAGGAGGAAACCTGAATTGGGGCACCACCAAACGTCCACCTATGCTGACTCATTACAAGATAGAATAACATAGAATTAGATAAGGAAAAAAGCTCTTAATTAAGGATAGAGAGAGTTCCAATGGTGACTCCTCACAACAGAAAGGAAAAACTTCCTTGCAGAGATTACTGATGATGAGTGTTACTGGAATGCACAAGTCTTTCCCACAGCTACAAGAGATGAACCAATTAATGTCTATCTAGATTGAACTTGGATACTTGAGATGTGAGTTGGAAATGAATGAGGCGAAAGATCTGCAACTTCTCCAACCTGGTGAGCAAACATTTATTAGAATAATCTTTCCTTTGAAATATAACATTGCATCTTCGCTTCCAAATATAATATAAAATAGTAGGCCTAATAACTTTCCATAGAAACTTGAGATTAGTAGAAGTAATGTTTAAAAAGCCGAATATGACATCCTCTTGAGATAGCTTGTATGAAGGAAAAACTATGGAAGCCCACTTCCACACATGCTGAGCAAAGGGACAATGCCAAAACACATGGACAAAGTCATCTTGTCCACCACAAAGAGGGAAATTGGGATTGGGAATTCCTAGATATTCTAATCGTTTACCAATAGGTAGACCATGGTGGAGGAGACACCAAAGGAAATGTTTAATTTGGGGAGAGTCGAAATGTTCCAAATATTTTGCAAGAGAGGGATCCAAAATGATACTGACTCATGTTTGTGCCAATGCTTATTGTAGCGTTGAATGACCTCGGATGGGTTGTGCATAAGATGAAAGGGGATAGATGGCCGGTAGGGTAAAAGTTTAACCCCATTAAGCCATTGAAGGCCTTGAAAAGGCCTTGCATTGTAACATCAATGTGCCAATGACCGTGGAGAAAGGAGTAGATCTAAACTAGGCAATGGTTCATTGCAGCTAACTTCCCATACAAATTGCTAAACTTGATCCCCGAAATCCAACGACTAGCTAACCTAAGACAATTCAAGGAGATGACACCTTTCTGAAACCATGAGGTAGCCACCTTAGCCTTTGTGATGGCAAGGGAAGCGGGCAACAGAGGTAACCACCATGGACACACTCTAGAGAGGATAGTAGGGTTGATCTTGACGTTAGTCCAGTCTATGTAACTGTGTAGAATTTGTGAGGCCTTCTAGATGCTTTTAAAAACATGAGATCCTGGAAGAATGATAGTGAGGGGGAATAAGATCCAATTGACAAAATGGATGCCTTTCCAGAAGGGCGTGTTTTTAGTAAATGCTTAATGAAGCCTTAATTGGAAGAGGGTCCCAATGATGTCTGAGGCATCTAAATGCTGAACCAACCACTTAGCAACCAGGGTAATTCCCTGCTTATAGGAATTCAAAAGACCTAAGCCACCTCTATTCTTGGGGAGAGTAACAATATTCCAAGCAACTCGATGAAATCCTTTCTGAGAATCTTTGGAGGACCACATAAAGTCGCGAAATAACCGTTCAAGCTTCTGGTAGGTAGCTTGGGAGGGGGCCCAACACGAAGAGTAATACACATGGGTTGACGCACATATGGACTTGCAAATAGAGGATCCCTAGAATCTTAATGATGTCTTGATCCTGGAGCCGCTTCCAATTAGAGTTGGTCACATGGTTGTAATTGCTCGAAAAGCTATAAACAGAGGATTTATTCCAATTTATAGTGGAACCTAAGAATGTACAATATTGCTCCACCCTTGATAAGAGGCAGTGCAAATTGGTGGCTGTGTTTTGAACTAGAAAGAAAGATTCATTGGCGAAGTGCATATTGAGGAGCTGTTGTTGAGAGGAAGATAAGAAAACCCTAGTGAGAACTTTCGTTTGAATGTCCACGTTAATTTGATGACAAAGAAAGTCTACGACAATGATAAAGAGATAGGGGGTGAGAGAACAACCTTATCGCACTGACCTATGTGTTGGAAAGGGAGAGGTAATGTCAAAGGTAGTAGTTGTTCTTGCGGTGGTAGCATCTAAGAATAAACATTTCACCATATGCAAGGACTTGGGTCCAAAACCAAGTTTGGTCATGGTCTCCAAGATAAAATCCCACTTTATGTTGTCATAACCCTTGGCATAATCAAGTTTTACCAGGAGAATATCTTGTCCATCATCCTCAATGGTTGTATCCTCTCCTTTGAACGAACGCTGACTCGGATCAAGGATAATAAAATTAGTGAAAACCCATGATTTCACGACTCCGTGATTGGTTGGCGCGGATCGTTAGCAGCAATCAATGAATCGCTCAGACGCCGTAGACGACTTTCATTAGTTTGGTCGGCTGACTGCTAGCACCGGTCTTGAATTCAATGTCTGCCATCGAATGAAAGTCGGTCCAATACTGCAGGACTCCGGCAAAGCTTCACCTAAATTCACAGAAAATGTTTCAGCCATGGAAGCCATGGCAATCATCGCTTCTGGCACGGGATCTAAATCGCCTAACCGTCTACAATGCCTTCAGCTTTTTGATTTGTGCAACTGCAACCTCCTGTCGTCGTCGCGGGATGAGCATTTCATCCAAAAATCTAGCCTGACGACACAAGACAATGCCAGGCCTGCTGTTTCTGCTGGGAATCTATGGCGGAGGAGGAGGAGCTCTTGTGGTCGTTGCAGCTTCAATTGAAACAGGAACCACAATCAGAGCTTCGCAGCAGCAGTTCTGGAATTCGAGCGGCAACACCTTCAGTTTCGGGTTTCACCCCATCACCGACTTCCCGGATTGTTTGCTCTCGGCATCTCCCCAAACCCTTCCTCCAACATTAAGGACAGCATGCTCGTCTGGACTGCCCGTAATATACTCTTCCGCGTAATTTTCCTGCACAAAAATAGAGGAAGTTGCAGTTTTAGTTACCCTTATCAAGGAAAATTCTCCAGCCGACATCGAGAGTTCTCAAATAGATTGAAACACAGGATACTGAAACATAGCTTAAAATGTTTTAGATTGATCGATCCATTGAATAGATTCTGAAATTCCTAGTACCCTTTCTCCGCACTGGCGCTTTTATCGTATCTACGTGTAAAGAAAAGAAAGTCGCTCCGGACAGGGCGTCAAGCGCGGATTGTACCACATGCGGCTGCAGCGGCAACCTCACACTGCAGCGCAGCAACCTCACGTACTGGTCCGCGCCCGGAAAGCCCGGCTCCACTGCCCGGCTGAGCTCCGACGGCACGTTTCAGTTGCTCAACGCCTCTGCTGCCGTGCTTTGGAGCGCCCGCTCTGACGAGTACACGAATCAGGGCGTCACGTTTCGGCATGTCGGGCTCGACTCCGACGGCAATCTTCGCACTTATGGCTGGACTTCGTCGTCGTCCCAGTGGTCGGCCGAGTGGAGCGCTGTACTGGATCCTTGCCTCGTGTTTGGGCTCCGTGAAAATTATGGCATTTGTTCTCTTAATGCATCTGGTCCCGTTTGTTCGTGTCCGTCTCCGGATTTTGAGTTCATCGACCCCAATGATCCCTCCCAGGGCCACAGCCTCACCACAAATCTTACAGGTTCCCTTTTCATGCAAGTTTTTAGGGTTTAGGATCGACCTTCTTTTGTGTTTAGGTTGGGGGCAATTTTGTTAGTTGTCTCCGCTTGAAATAATCAACCAATCCGATGCAGAGAATTTAGAACACTTCAAAATTCATGTTCCTAACATCGATGCTTCTTCAAAAATGGAAGACTAAACCCCTCACTCTGGCTGGTAAGTACTTCGTTTGTAAATCTATCTGTGCGGCTATCCATGTGTATTATTCTTCGTGTTGGCCCCCTTCCAAGCTATTTATTAAAAGTTTGAATGATTATTTCAGGACTTCATGTGGTTCTCTACATATTCTCAAAAAACCTTCCATTGTGTTGCCTAGAATATTGTTACTCTTCCTAAGAATAAGGGTGGCTTAGGTCTTTTGAACTCTTTTAAGCAAGGGATTACCTTAGTTGCTAAGTGGTTGGTTCAGCATCTAGATGCTTTGGACATTATTGGATTAAGGCTTCAACAAGTGTTTCCCAAAAATAAGCTCTTTTGAAAATGAATTCACTTTGTTAATTGGATCCTTTTCCCCTACACTATCATTATTCTCAGATTCATGTTTTCAAAAGCATTTGGAAGGCTTGGCAAATTCTACATTGTTATATAGATTGGACTAATGTCAAGATCAATCCTACTCTTCTCTTTAAGTTGTGTCCATGATGATTACCTTTGTCACCTATTTCCCTTGCCATTACAAACACTAAGGTTGCAACCTCTTGGTTTCAGATGGGAGTTATTTCTCTTAGTTGTCTTAGACTTTCCAATCAATGGATTTCTGGGGAATTGTTTAATAATGTAAATCAAGCGTCTAAAGTAATGCACCATTGCCTCGCTCGGGTTTATACTTTTATTCAGTGCCATTTGTAGCTGGATGGCCTTCAATGGATTAATGGGTCAAAACATCTACCTTATAAGCCGCAGGTCCCTTTTCAACTTTTATATGACTCATCAAATATCATTCAACGATGTAACAAGTCGTGGCACAAACAAGGGTTGGAACAATTTTGGATTCCCCTCTTCCAACATATTTGGAAATTACTGACTCTCCCTAAAATTAAATAGTTCCTTTGGTATCTCCTTCACCAAGGTTTACCTATCGGTAAACATCTTGATTATCTTGGGATGCACAGTCCTACTTGCCCTCTTTGTAGTGGTAAAGAGGATTTTGTTCATGTGTTTTGGCAATGCCCCTTCACATAGCACGTGTGAACATGGGCCTCCAAAGTTATTCCATCGTGCAAGCTATCCCAAGATGATGTTATATTTGACTTTTTGCCTACAACTTTTGCTAATTTCAAATTTTTGTGGAAAGTTATTAGGCCTATTATTCTATATTATATTTGGAAGCATAGATGTAATGTTATCTTTCAAAGGATTAATTATTCCAATATATGTCATCTAACTGTTATGGAGAAATTGCACATATTCCACCTTATTCATTTCCAACTCAAATCTCAAGCATCAAAGTTCAAAATGGACATTCATCAATTGATTCATCTCGTGTAACCATGTGATGAATCGTGGTTTGCCATGCCTCGATATTGGGTACGCAATATTGCAGCCTGTGATTCCTATGTTAGCCTATAAATATAGCACTCAAGCACATAGGAAGGGAGTCTTTTTGGTTAGTCATTAGGAGTCAAGTCTTTTTGTCAATTTTCAATTCTTTTCCCAAGTGCTTGCTTACAATGTGATGCTTGTAATTGTACGGAACCTTTGTTTGAGTGTGACATACTTGGACACGCACACAAGTGGCAATAAAGATCAAGATTACTCCATCATTGCAGCATTTACTTAGTTTTTAATTGTTTAATTGTTAATTATTATTTGTTGTTTTCTTAGTTAATATTTCTTTATCATCATTTACTATTCTTGTTGTTAATGCAGAATGAGTACGTCTTAATTATGAACATTTAAGTGTCACTACGTGGTAACCTAGTAGCGTATTAAGTAGTGCTTCAAGTGATGTGCACTTGGTAATCCCAGAAGTAGTACACGAAGTCTAAGATATGTATGGATGATTAAGGATGGATGCTCATCGCACTTAAGCTAGCTTAGATTTTACTTCCTATTGCTTAAGGACGGATGCATATGGATGATTAAGGATAAAGTCCAAGAAGTAATTTACTCTAGTATTTCTCATTGTCTTTAGGAGTAGCATAGTATTAGAAATCATATCATACACCTCACTCTAGACTAAACCATACGTGACAAAGCAAACACTAGTCCAAGTGGGAAGACAGCAAACTACAATCAACGTATAACTGTCTAGGTGCCACAACTAGTCCGTCTGCGGAGTTTGACCAGATCGCGTGTACACGCTCGTATTCGTATGGTTGAGCATAGGGGTACCTCGCTGCTCATCATTGGCATTGTTGTCGAGGACAGTGCTAGTTATCTAGATTAGTTATATCATATATGATCATTGTAACAAGGTATTAATGAGATATCTTTCAGACAAAAGAAATTAAATTCAATTGAGTCACACACAACTCACAACAATGTCTCTCTCACAAAACAATGATAACACAACATCTAGCAAGGCAATTCATTGGAGAACCAACGAAATTTGTGATGAAGAAAAAGTTTGGAGTACACAATCTTATGTAGGAGTTTTACATGTTCATGGACATCCCAACAATACTCAAGGACTCTTGTCATCCAACTTAAACACCTCTAGTGAAGATGGGACATCCCATAGACTAAGGGGGCTCGTAAGGCCTAGAACCTTCTCAATGGGTAGCAAGAGTACATCAGGGGATAATTGGGAGACTTATAAAAGTCATGACGAGTCTTCTAATTCTCTCTCTTCCTCTGCTCTTTCAATGTCAAGTTGTGATGCGGATGACTATTCCTTAAGGGGTTGGCATAGAAATAAAAATCGAACTTGTGGGAAAAATTAGGAACACCAACATGAACATAGACAACATCATCCCAACTCATGAACTCATAACCTACTTAGTGATGATGAACCCTTGTTGGCCACTAAGAGCCTAATGCATATAACAAAGGTCATCTAGATATCCCGCAGGCATCACAAGGAAAGCCATCTACCCAGGCTTGATTTAAACAACTTTCCCAAGTTCTTGGAAGGCTATGATTTAGATCTGCAAAATCATTTACAAGCCTTCTATGATGCCTGTGTATGAAACAAAATTGATAATGGATGGAAAAAACTTAAGATCTTTTCTATGACACTCGTTGGCCAAGCAAAAGTGTGGTATAGGTCTTTAAAGTCGAAATCAATTTGCCGTTGGCCCACAATGGTAGAACTCTTTAACGAAAGATATTAAACCTGTGCAAGAGTGTCAGCCTTTCGGAGACAAATCCATGAGTGGAAACAAGGGCAACATGAACCCTTGGACATGGCCTTAGAAATATATTATTCATTGTTAAACAAATGCCCAAGCCATGGGTTCTCCGAGGAAAAGCTAATGTGTCATATCATGTATGGGCTTCGTAATGAAACAAGGAAGACCCTAGGGATGTATGCCCCAAGTCAACTATATGAACTACGAACCCACCAATTCCAAGAGCTTATTAAGCGGGTAGCAAAAGAAGGATAGATAACCAAATGAAAAAATGTTGAAAGATCTCAATAGGACCAAACTCTTAAAGTAATGAAGGTCCATAATCATCAAGAGGAGAAATCAACTCACCACAAGGAGGTGGAACCATCCCCATCTTTGCCAATACTAAAATCACTAAAGTTACTAGATGAAATCAAGGCAAAGATTAATAAGATGACAGAATGGGTACATGAAAAATGTAGAGAATATGCAAACATTATTAGAGGTAGAACCACACAAAATCACTCTGACAACTAGAACAAACAGAGGATGCCAAACTTAGAAACAGGACAGAATACCATTTGACAATCGGAAAGAAGGATTGAAGAAAATAAGGATAGGAACTCAACTACAAATCATAAGTATCAATGTGATGTTTGTCTATACGATCATCCCAAAAGTTAGTGCCTAGTATTGTCACATTTACATGAGCATTGGGGAGGAATGCTACATCCATATTTCATATAGAAGTACTGTGTTTAACCGTAGTGGAAAAACCCCCAATCATGGGGGAGACCACCATCAAACTGGCCACATCCTTCATACCATCCAAAATCAAGTGCTTACTATGTTCAACACCTTGTTTCTCCAACTGGATCAGCATCCTCGGCTTCACCTCATCGTTATCATTCTCTTGAATATCATCAACCCATTTTCTCTTCCATGGAATCACCACCTCATGTTCCTTACACTTTTCCTTGCTCTTAATATTCTCATCCTTCACCTCCTTCTACATCACCACTAGTTGTACTAGAAGGTTTTGCACCATAGCACTAGCCCATGAACATTACTTGTGCTGTTACTGTCAATAGTAGTGAGAATCCTTCCCAACGTCGGAAGCATCCCTTCTTTAGGCATGATCGTAAAAAGAGACAGCACAGTTCTGAAACGACTGCACCCTCCAACTTAGCACAAGCCCAACACTGTGATGCACCTTCCTTTTCGAACTCCATGCCTCCTGTTACCTTATCCAGGCCACCAATTAACACTCCAACAACCATGCGACCTAATGAATATGACAACATGAGGAGGCATATCGATCCTTATATACCATCTTATGGTCACAGGTGTCATAGTGGGTTAGCTCCTTATCACATGATCACATCTTATAATTTTCCCCACTATGCCTACTTTAATTAAGTGTGTGAACCCCAATTTGGGTACATTCCTGCCACCACACCAAAAGACACCTAGTGGTTTGGATATGACCAGACCCCAATATTTCCAACATGCATGGATCCAAATTTTCTATTTATTAATTCTCGTCATGATCCAAGGTTTAGTCATGGGGGATATCCCCCATTCTAACAAGCAGAATTAGTAAATGTTTTTTCTTTTCTTTAGTTTTACAATTTTTTGTTTTCCAATTCTTTGTGTTCTAATTTTTCATCTTTCAATGTGTCGTTTTATCTTTTCATGGGTAATCTCATCTATGAATAAAACACTCATGTAGCTCGTTGGTTGTGGTGTTGATCTATGCTATCATGTCACATGTAACTAACTATTTGGACAATGAGCCCACAACATCCACCCATCCACTCTATTAATAAGAGGTCCTACTCTGGGTACGATGATATTCTTTTCATCATTAAAAATTAAAGTAACTTTGTACTCATTATGCCCAGAGCAAAAAGTGATGAACTAAGAGGGAATGACCAAGGTGTGACATCAAGGGGACTTGTGGATTCTGTTTGGTGACATCTGTATGTGCTATCATGCAGCTTGGTTGTACTAAGGTCCTTGTAGATCTAATGAGAAATGGAAGTAAGAGTGATAAAGGCACTTAATAAAGGAACTCAATGCTGTTCTAGAAGGTCCCATTGGAAAGACATGCACCCATGCCTAAAGGCTAGCAGCTTCTCTGGATCACTTTTGGGAAAGACAAAGTGCCAAAGTGGCCAGAAGAAGAAAAAGAAAAGAAAGAAAAAAAATAGTAAAAGAAAGATTAAGAAAAATGTGCCGCAGATAAATTCAAATCACTCCTTCCTTGCACAAATGCTAAGTGATTGTACACCTTGCTATCATGATGCTCTTATGGTTGTCTATCATCAAGATGAAACAATGCGATGTCATTGATTAGAGATATGGACTTGGTTTTGATCTTGGGATGAAAGGCTAATGGTACCTTAATCATGCACAACACTTTGGATTCATTGTGCCTAGGGTAAACTACCTCACATCCTGATCTCTGCAATCCCTTCTACGATTTTTCTCATCCCATTGTCCAAGTATTTCTAACTTGTGTCTTGTGTGGCATAGAATTAATGCCTCATCATAGTGGTATTTAACATGTGTGTATTTTGTTGCACCAGTGCAGATTACATTTAACCCTTCTAGTGCCTACGGACATTTTAAGGTATGGTTGTGTAAGGGCATGATAGGTTGGACCCTGCTTTGGGGAGGACCCACTTGCATGAATTTTGTAATTTGTAATTGATGCACACCACCACATCATCTTATATCCTCCAAGTATTGCATTGCTGAATTTATTCTTTCCTTTATCATCATTTCAACCCAAACATTCCCCTACACCACTACATGTCCTTCTTCCTCACCCTATTCAAGAACTTCATTATATAATTCCACTTTATTACACTTTTGGTAATTAATGTACACTTAACATTACCCCAAATCTTTCAAATCTACCTCCAATCCTTCAATTATGATCATGAAAACTCGAAAATTTATCAATTTTACTAAGTACCCTATTTTGGAAGGGACACGATATCGGGTACTCGGTATCGAGTCTGACGTGATATTGTGTCTACGCTATTGCATACACAATATCACGTCAACAAAAACTGTATATATGGGTCCCCACTATGCACGTAAACGTCATTTTCAACTGTTCATGTGAGGGCAGTTGTTGCAATTTTCTTCCACAATTTTTCACACTTTGCACACCTACCATTCAACCATTAATATCTCACTCGTTAACACTTTGATTTTCCTTCCAATCAAACCTACTTAAACCTAGAGTGTTTAACTCAGTTATGGGGAAGGGGTATGATAGAATTTGTGCATAACATGTTCAAAATTCACTATCACCCGAAGGATATCATAGAGGTAAGAAATATTAAGAAATGTTAAGAACTCATCCCAAATTAATTTTCTTCCTTCACCCAAATCATGTAAATTATTGTTGGAGTCACCTGATCAAATTGGGCCTGACATTAAGACCTTTAGGGAAATTCCTTGAAAAAATTTCTAACTTTGAAATCACACTACGTAATTAAATTTCAAAATTTATTAAAGATAATGAGTAAGGTATAAGATTATCAAACTTTGTTAAATAACCTTACTAACAATTGATTTTGGTGTGATTACAGATGCCCCCTAAATGAGGACAAGAAGAAGGACCCTCTCAAGGTGCATCCAAACACCCAAGGAGAGGTAGAGGTCAAGGACCTCCCGCAGAACATGTAGAACAAGAGGCATAATCATTTAGCATCCATCAAGAAACCCCTATTATTGCACAATCTAGGCAAGCAGAAGGTGGAGATGGTAATGCACCTAAACAAGGACAATATCTCACATTGTCCCCAAAATGCGTTCAGGTAATTCGGAAAAGGTCCACATCAGCTGCAATGATTATGGAACTTAATTTTGGACCTTTTACTAAATTTGCCCTTGAGCCAG
>MNCI01008572.1:17061-30945 GCA_015680685.1 Gnetum montanum
TAGACTAGAGTGTCACATTACATTGTTTATCAAAGTAGATTACAAAAAGATAAAAACATGTGAACATATGAGAAAATTGACAAAACCTATAGAATCTTCAAAAATAGTCAATGAATGCCATCATATTATTCCTAGTAGTGGTTGCTCTTCTTGAATTAGTTGCTATTTTGATTAATTTCTTAAAGTTGCTAGCTTCCATATATGGAAGTAGCACTATAAAGCTCTTATTTTCTCTTCATTTATTCTAGGATCATTTGGTCCATGTTAAGTTGACAAGGTTGGGTATTGTTGGCACATCTCATGTGTGACATCCTGTTCTTGGATGTCGTAAAAACATGATCGCTTCATTTCTTGCATTCATTGTTTTCTTAAATAATATAATGGAAACATCATAAATACTTAATAAATGAATTCACTAATAAATAAATAATTGGTACCATAGAATAAAAAAGAAAAAAAAGGGAAAATTTTATTAATAGGAGAAAGTATTACAAAGCCCTTTGGGTTGTATTCCCATGCCACTTAAGCCTTAGAAGCAATTTGGCACTATCACCATGGTTAGGCTATCTAGCCAAAGGGGTGATTAGTCCCTTCTTGTCCTACTTCAACTGGCTCTTGTCACTTGCCTTTTCAGGCTCCACAACTCCATGCTGGCACGACTACTAAACCCGACCTTAAATGGCATAGGTCAAACCTATTCCTGAGAGATACATGAATAATTGTAACTCCTTGTAATGAGGTGCCCCTTCATTTGAAGGTTAATTGAATTGTAACAATTTGTTTTCACCCTTAACAAGGCATGGGATGTTACAATCTACCCCCCTTAAGCATCCAACTCATCCTTGAGCACTTCCTCTATATCCAGCTACCCAAATACTGCCTGTAGATGTCTCATATGGCCAAGGAAAGTTCCAAGTTGGAAAACAACTAGAAAAGATAGGAACAAGGATCGAAACAACAAGGAATATCCAAGTGGATCATGGAGAAGGTTTCCTAGGATTCTTATCTTGTAATTCATTAATATTAATGTCATTTTGCATGTTTGGCACATGGTGAGAGTACAAGTATGAAATTCCATATCAATTATGGGAATCTCTTTGTCAATTGTATGTGTTTAGCCATTGTGACTCTTGTGTTTACGTGTGAATCTCAGTCTTGTATTGTGAGAGAGATCTAGATTGACTATGCCTTACATTGAGGTCAATCATTTTGTGGTTGTGGAGCCTCATGCTATGTAATATCATTAAGTGTATGAGTGTGTTATTTATGGGTTGTGGAACCATTGTACTTATAATCTTCTTTTGAATTAATAAAAGATAATTAGTTTTCTTATTTTCTAGAAAATTAAATTATTTTTCATAATATCTAGATTTAGTGGGATTTAAAGGATTAAAGCAAATCAAAGTCCTACTTCATGTATGTTTTGTGCAAGAGCTCCTTCCAATAAAAAAGAAACTTTTTCAAATCAACCAATGCTTGAATCATTTAGCCATTTCTATTCTAGGAAGATGATACTTAATTGTGTTATCAACTTGTGAGAATTATTCTTCTAACCAACAAATTTAAAAGTCATCCAAATCCCTTTTCGCTTAAGATAAATAACACATGTGTATATTATCTACTTGTAGTAACTATTTGTACAATTGGAACCTCCATAAAAATAGGCCTAGGATCTATTCACTCTTCTTTAGCCATATTTTCTAAATTTTCATAGCTACATCCTTGTACATGTTCATATTATCATGCACCTCCTCATGCATATGACTATCTCATTTGTCATCTCTTACTAGCCCATTATGAAGATTGGAACCAAGAGGAGCATTACAAGTATTATAATATTCTTTGTTCTTCTTGTGCATCATAGCAACACACGAATCACAAATAATAAATCATGATCATGAACCATGAATCAATACCAACCTCAAAACACAAACCATAGCTCTAATACCAAGTGTAATAACATTGATATAAGAAGCATCTCTTGGCACCACCAAAGGATCCCATAATAGCTAAATGTTCCAAAGTGAAATCAAGGTGGACTACATATTAATGTCCACAAGAACCTATGAACATAACATAAATACATAATCTACATACCACATGTTAGTCCAATGTTAGGAGTATTGTGATCATATAAGAGACTAAATAAATGCAACATAGATAACATAATCAAGGCTACTAGCATAATCATAAGACTTGATTCTCTTAAGAAAGCTAAGATGCATTTTTACTCTAACACATCTAGCCCTAAGCCTTGCTTCATAGAGAAGGATGTTGACTTGAGCATTGAAGCCAAAGATCCTTTATAAGCCTACATGTCCTTATGATGGTTAAGATAGCATAGAACTCATAAAGGATCTACACATCCTTTTAGCCCTCATTCCAAAGGGAAAAAACCTTTGATCCACCAATAATAAATGTTTTCTTATACTTGTTAACATTTGGAGGATGGCTTGAAGAAAGTGTATATGTTTTATTTTGGATGTGACTTCATTTGGAACTCAATAGTACAGTGTATCATGTACTTAGATGTTTCATTTGAATTATGACATAAGATGTTTATCATGTATAAGAAGTACTTAGATATTTCATAATAATAAGACTTCATGATTTATACATTCATGATCTATGATCCATGTCATAATTATAGTAATAAATACATCAAACATCAAATCCTATAGATTTAGAAAACTACAAATAAAAACTAAGTAGTTAGTAAGCATAAGGCCCACCAACTCCTCCAACAACACCAAAACTTAAAATATAATTCAAATAAAAACTATGTGAGATTCTTTGGCACCTGATGAACAGCTAGGTACCCCTACACCCAACCATGCAAATCATGGGCATTCACATGCGACTCGGTCGAATTCCATAGACTGTAAGTACTTAACATACACCAAACCTCTAACCAGCAAAACCCTTTGTTAGAATGGTCGCTGTCTTCTCAACCTCACTTGTGAGTATCTAGTGGCAATGGTTAAGTGAGATTGAGGCAATTGATTTTTATAATTTTTACTTTATCTTTTGGCGTCTAATTAAGGTACGGAAAGTAAGGAATGAAATATTATCTAACCTATAATTATCATAATTTGTATCTTAACGATTCCTAGCATAAGCATCCGATCCTATCTTCCGGGCATGTCCTGAGCGTTTCCTAACCACTACTAGGTTACTAGACATTAGGCATCACTGGGTTACCAGGTGTTGGATTTACGTTTGAGATGGTCGTACTTATGGTTTCTATGAACTATAAATGAGTGATAACAATTAAACTAGTAATAAGAGAAACTTAAGCAATTATCAAAGCATAGAAACATTAAACTATTAAATGCAATAAATGACTAAGTCCAAATGCTACAAGGAATGCTTGAAAGCTCATCTTTATTATCATTCACGCCAATGGGCTTAGATACAGCAGTGCTCGAATAAAGAGCTGAACACCTTCTTTACACCTACTGTGGGCACTTGGAAAATATTCTATCTCCTGCGAGAACAAACTGCAAAAGATTCACTACAATTGACAACAAGGTACCTCAATGAGGTGGAAGGCCCTCTTATTTATAGACCGAAATAGGCGTCACGTAAACGGGGCCACGTTGATGCATGGAAGGATGCGTCGACAGGGCCTCGTATATGGGGCAGCGTCAACACGGCCATGTATATGGGGTCCCGTATACGCGGCCTAGTAAACGTGGCTACCAACAAACACTTCATTATACCCTTACGACTGAGTAAAAACTTGTCCTTGAGTTCCTTGTACAATTTGGGAGGTATGGACTTTTATTTACAACACACATGACTTGACACACTCATGACACACACACATGACACAACATTAATTTTACCAAGTGCCCAAGTTACAGAGAAGGACAAGCTACAAAAATGATGATGTTCATAGATAAAATTGAACACCTTGCCAGTCTTGGAGTCTCTGCCGTGAAGAAGGATGCAAAAATTATCATTGAAGATCACACCGTCCCTGGGGGTGGTGGTTCTAATGGACCTTCATCAGCCTCTAGCCCATGTAGCAACACTGGCACGAATGATGGTTGTCCCACAGTGGCTGCAACTTTTGGAGGCAGCTGAAAGGCCTCCAAGAGAGCCCTCATTTTTTCCTCTTTGCTTCTAGGATCGTTCACTGTCTAGCCAGCTTCACCAATGTGTGTTGGAACTGGAACCTCCCAAGGGCATGGATGCGCTGGGAAGAGTTCTTTCAGGTTGACAAACTAGGCTGCAAACTACTTTCGTTTGATGTTGAACACTCGAATTAATGCTTGCAACTGCTGGTAGTCATTCATCCGACTTGCCAAGTTCTCCGTGACTGCACATTATCCTTCAAAGCTCTTGTGGAGGACCTCAAGTTCCAAATTTACTATTTCCAATTTCTGCTTCGTCGCTTTGTGCACTTGGAACTCATCCTTGTATAAAGAATACGAGATAGCCACTTGTTTCTCCAATTTGGACCATGGTCTCCCAGCTGTGAGCATGGCCAGGTTTGCATAGCAAAGGTTGGCAAGCTCCGTATACTCTATCATCTCTTCAATCTATAGCTCCTTGAGGTGGATTTCAGCTTGATTGTATGCATTCAACCCATCAAAGATAGGTTGCCATACTTTGCCTTCTTCTTGGAGCTACTGGAGTGCTTGGTTCAGCTTGGCCTTTGTGACTTGAATCTGCTTCTCATTTACTTCCTTTTGCAGTTCCACTTGGTCCCTATAATGATTCTTGATTTTTTCAAACTTCAAGGCCTTGTTCTTCCAAGAAGAAATTTCAATGGCAAATTTTTGTCGTAAAGCCTGAACCTCCTCCATGGACAAATTTCAGTTCTCAGCTGCCAACCTTCTCACGTCAGCATTCACCTTGGCTAGCTCTTCCTGCTATTGGTGGATAAAATTTTTCATGTGTTCATTTTTCGCACCAACATTACGTAAACCTCTGTGGTCAACCTAATGTTCTCCTGGTGAACCTCCATCAAGTCCTTATTTAAATTATATGCTTGAACGTCTGCCAAGGACTTATCGAAGATCATTGACTCTTGCTCATCCTCAACTATCTAAAGTTTGAGTTGAAGTTGTTGAAAAGCTTCATCTATGGTGATTTCATGGTTGAGGAGAGCTGGATTAGCAAGTTGGGTTCTTAATTGGGCCACTTCTGTTGCCAAGCATTGATAGGCGGCTTGAGCAGTTTCAAGTTGCCCTTCCAAGATGAGGCTCTTACCCCTTGCCGAGAGTAGCTCCGACTAAGTTGCCGTGATGTTGTCCGGAAGGTCAAAGATGTCTGGAAGTGGTTGCCTAGTTCCTACTAGTCAGTCCAATAGTTCCTCATGTTGCACTGCATCGATCTTGCTATGTGAGGTTCTGGCAGATTCCTGTACATCTTGAAGTCCATGAACATCTGGTACAGCTGCCACCGGTGCGTTGAGAGCTGTAGCAATTGTATCAACAACCACTTCGGCTGCAATCTCCTATCCTTGGTGCTACATCACCAAGACTGTTGCCCCTTCACCATCTTCCAAGCGTACCAAGAAGGTAGCAGCATTCCCAAAGATTTTGGGAAATAGCTGTTGGGGTGATACTGTTACCTCTCGAACACTAGGATATATCCTTGCTGGTGCTTGCATTCGGGCAGTGGAGAACATCAACCTTGCTCTTTCCAGCAAGCTGACTGATCAAGCCACTTGCTCTAGGTGGCTCATTTTAGGGAGATAGACTGAAGGGTCTTCTCCTCCACCAGTCCTGCTAGATTGCTCTTGCTAGCTCAAGAGCGTTTGTCGGATTTCGTGGATATGTTCTGCAATGGTTTGCGAACCTGACCTTGTTGCTTGTGCAGGTGGTGGAGGTGGTTTCTGCTCCTCCTCTGTCTGTATCATGGCTGGAGACCTATCCTTCATCATTTCACATCATGAGGAAATTGAGGCATGTTGGATTGGATCATTGGCGTACCATGCTATCCCTGCCCGTTTGCATAACTTCCTGATTAGGCAGGGAAAGGGGAGAGCTCATCTTCCACATTCTCTTTCGGTGAACCTTTTTTCAATTTCCAAAAATAGTAATTGTGGAAGACTCATTGGGAACTTCCCACTTAGAGCAGCACATGCATGAGCAGAGAAGGCTATGATTTTGCTGCATCTTACCGTTGGATTCAGGTGGTAAGACGCGATCTTTGAATATACCCTCTTTGCAGTGGTTAGAGAGCCAAAATCCTTGCGGTCCACCCCATAGCACCACATGATCCACTCCCTCTTCACCTCAGGGTCTGCTTTTTTTGGGATCTCCACCACATCTGCTCCGGTCTCGGGCAACCCCAAAGCTTACGTTATTACCTCTAAAGAGTAAGAGACATAAATGTCTTTGATTCTTACTCTGGACCCCAGTTTTCAATTCATCCAGAAGAGATAGGTCTCTTCTAAGTACCATTCACCACTGGTTGTGAGGATTGGCCACATTGAGAGTTTTGTAGTTGGAGCCTTATATCTTCTGGTGCATTCTCGAGGAATGGTCCAACGTTTAGCTCTTGGAGGACCATCCATTGCACTTCACGCAACTTGATAGCATTAAGACAAGCTTGGGTCAGGGTGACCTCAAGCCGTGGTGCTATCCCCAGAGTCTCATCCCCTTGTGATTGCTCATTGGAAATCTCCTCCATGGGAATCTGATGGACAGATTCCACATCAGGTCCTTCACGGAGGGGGCTAGTTACATGAGAGCCCTCCGTGTGCTTTGGCTGTTGCATGCCTCGTCCCCTTCCCGTGCATGGATGCTTGTCCCTCGATTGTGATGGTCCTTCACCCCTTGGATGCCTCGGTTTGGGTGCCATCTACAATCAAACATAACCACCCATTAGACTATGCATAAGTAGCTCAAGATGGTCCTTATACACCTTCTTAGTTTAACTACGTTATGTTGTTGGCATGGGAATTCCATTAAGTCTCCTGGAGTGTTCATTCATGGGTTAGAGCCAAAAACAAGGGATGAGTTAAATTTTAAATGGTTGTTTTCATTTCTTCCCTTAGAGGTGCGAAGTTGTAAGTAACTAATTAATTAATTAATTACACATAGGCTTCACCCCCCACAACTGAGAGCATACCTTCGGTTGCTTAAAAGGGCAAGGATCAGTTGATGCGGACGGGCGATAGAACGTAGGTGCGTAGGGAAGAGTTAGGTAGAAAAAATGACAAAATATTCCCCCAATTTGTGTGAGAAATGATAACAATGTGAAGCGTAGCGAGCCTATATATAGGGACTGGGCGCTGTGTCGATGGGGCCACATATATGCGGGGTGTTGCACCCATTGACCAGCCCATAAAAAGCCCAAAAAATGAATTTAAAACACCAAATTGGGGCGGTTGAAGAGCGTAAGAGACCAGGAATGCGATCGAGGACACGAGGAAGGTAACTTGGGCTAGAAAAAGAGTTAAAGGTAGGAGAACTTGGTGAGAAATAACTTCGCGAGGAGGAGATCGAGCGATGGGACCCTAGAAATAATCAACCACGAAATCCAAAGGATGAGAGACTTAATAGGTGGAACCAAGAATATGCAGGTGGGTCCTCCCCATAGCAGGAAATAGCCTTAGTAGCCCCTGCATATCCTCAACATCGAGGTCCATGGGCCCTAGGGCCAAGAAATGATGTTTGCAAGTTAATACTCCTACCCAAGAGATCCCGCCAAGGCATTAGTAGTACATGGAAATCACGACAAATTTGTAAAACATAAAATGAGCAGTGAGGTGAGGTTGGGAGAGAAACAGGAGAGAGAGAGAGAGAGAGAGACGAGAGAAGTGGAATTCCAATCATTGGTTACTTGAAACCTTGTGTGAATTTGTGGTTAAGTGACCTGGTAGGACCTTTCTTGAGTTCAGACCTAAAACCAACCACATGCAGTGACCTCGCAGCAACGGACAAAGCCCCATCTGTCCACCAAGTAGTAGAGTGTACCCATAGGAAACCACCACTCCAACAGGCGGGAGAAAAAGGAAGTAAAATGGGGCAAAGTTAGAGGGGGCAGGCTGAGTCCCATAACTTGTTTTGGAGGCTTGTGAGAGGTGGTCTAAGGGGTGTGCTTTGAATTCCCACATAGTGAGGATTTTATTTGCTTCATTTTCTTGTTATTTCATGGGAACCACACCATCCAAAGACCCATGCTTGTTTGCATGCATTTGACCAAGGGGTATGCTTTGAATCATCGTGTTTATTTGTTGTTGTTTTTTTTTTGAATTTTTTCGGTGAGGACCACACCATGCAAGGTCAAATTGCCCAGCGACTTCCTTGTAGAGAAGGATGTGAAGTGGTAAGAAATCCATAAGGACACATCGACAACCCAGGGGATGGGAGAGGACGACGAATGTTGCTTTCCCCTTGAAGTCACACCCGATTCAAACCATTGGGTCATCCCTGAGTCTGGAAACTACACAAGTCACACGTTAATTATAATGTTTTTAAGTGAAGGGGTTCAATGTTTCCTTTGAAATTTCAAAGGACAGATCTCGGAGTCCTAGTCGTGCATCCATCATGCTCAGCCAGGCTCTTCCCATTATGATTGGGAAGTTACCCTTGCAATTCTTCACAGGGATGACAAGGAAATCAGTAGGATAAGACCACCCACAAATGGTGGTTATAATGTCCTCCACCAATCCCAAAGGAACAGTGATGGACTGGTCTGCTAGCTCGAGTCGAATGTTGCTCTTCTTTAGCGAGGGCAAGTTCCAATTCTTGTACATGTCATGAGAGATCAAATTGACTCTTGACCCTGAGTCCAGAAGAGATTTGCATAGCTCATTCCCTGCCACCTAAAGATAGATGAGGGGGCTTCCTAGATCAATTAATTTCAGGGGAAGATGACCAGCCTTTATCCAGTCAATCACGACATGTGTGAGCATGACTGTTTGGACGTTGGAGTGTGGTTGGCTTGAAGGCTGCTCGAGCAGTGGAACAGTGGAGGTGCTTGGAGGTTTAGAGGCACTAGCCATAGGTGTATGTAAGGGTATGTTCAGATTATTGGGCTGAAAAAAGGACGTTTTCGTGGTTTGGGTTCCAATGCACTCGGCTGAGGTGCTGGTTGTAGGTTAACAACCCTTGTAGGGTTTTGTTGCTATGGCTATGGCAGTATCTCTCCATGCATGGGTGGAGCAGGTGCCAGTTGAGTGGGATGTTGTGGAGAAGGAGTGGTAGGAGAAGGTGATGGAGGATAGAAGAGATGTGGGTTTCCCCCTGGATGATGGAGATTGAGGTCAAAAATATTTTGAGGGGTGGTAATAACTTTGAAAGGCCGCATGACTGGAAGAGTCCTGTGGAGAGACCGGTTGCTAAACGTAGTACCCATAGGGATCTGGCTATTTGTAAGGGTACTACTATCTTGGAGGTGGCATCCCTCACGCTTGTGGGTGCTGTGACTATTGGAAGTATTCGTAAGGTTGCGGTGGTGCTCCACTTGGATAGTATCCTTGCTGCTTGTGGAACTGCCTTGGGTTGCCTTGTGGGTAAGGCAACCTTCGGGGTGTTTGTCTCTTTGCTAAGCAAGGATTCAATGCATACACCCCAGACTCTTGAAGATGTGACACCACAGGGCAACATCCCTTAGGATGTTCATATTGGCATATGTCACATTCATCATCCTCCTTGATGTCAGAGTCTGCAACCTACTCTGCTACAGCAACTTTGCCCTTATCCTTATATTAGGCATGTTTAGCTTCCTTCTTCCTACGCCGATCGTGGTCATTACCCTATTTTTTGGACTCCTCTACAATTTTCAGCACACTTTGGAATTTTTCATCCAAAGAGTCCCAAATCTTATCAAACTTTGTTGATATTTTAGATGCAAAATTTTGTAAAGGAAAGGTATTTAGATTCACTGCTACTTCTAGTGGTGATTCCTCCTCCTCATCACAGAATTAGATCTCCCTCTTTCTAATGGAGGGATCTTGATTAAATTCTTCTGCACTCTCCTTATTTCTAAGTTCTCCTTCCTCCTTGACCACCTGTTCAATGAGGCGCTGCAATTGATGGATCCTTAGCTCCAACAGTTGTCCCTAGGCATACACGCCAAGGATCTTTCGGGTTTCAAAACGGATCCCATCAATGATGTGGTGAAGTTGTGCCCACTGAGAGTAACCATGAATAGGGCATTGATGTAGCAATGAATAGTATCTACTCATGGCTACATCCAAGGGTTCATGATTACCTTGCTTCCACCCTTTGATCTAATGTCTCAGGTTTGCCACTCTGGAGTACGTTTGATACTTGTCATTAAAAATATCAAGCATCGTACTACATCTTTTGATTGATTTGGTTCCAAGGACCGGTACCAATTTTCTACTTCCTTGATGAGTGTGCAAGGGAATAGCTTCAATTTTTGCTAATCATTGTCAATGTTTTGCAGGGTGCAGGTGTCATGGAACACCTACAAGTGAGTCTACGGATCACAATTGTATCCCCCTTCAAATCTATGGATGTTTTTCATATCAATGTGCTTGATCCCGCTATCCTTCACATGCCTACTAGGGATCTGAACTACCTTGGTGATCTGGAGCATGCTCCGAGTAGCCAAAAATGGCTCATCCAAGTCATAGTCCTACTGAGGACCATGATGTCTATGATGATTCTAGCTACCCCTCCTTTCATGACAGCGAGCATCGTGCGATTGGTCGCACATTTCCTCACGTTGTCCCTTTCGATCCTTTTGACCACTATCCTTTTGCTCCTTTTTACCCTGGTTATAATTAGAGCCTGAATTGGATGAAGGTATAGGAAAGAAAGAGGATGGAGAAGAGGGAGAAGAGTCACCACCACCCCAATGTCGATCTCCTCCTATACTTTAATGATGGTCTCGATCATCCTGCCCATCTTTGCTATGTGACCCTCCATTCCCTTGAGGGTCTTGATCACTTGAAGGCTTGTTCTGGATGATGGATTGAAGGATTTTCTGTCCCAGAGGAAGTTTGGCTTAATAAGAATCATGAAAGATGGGTTCCCCATCATCTTGCAGCCCTTGCAAGAATAAGGGATTACTGAATTGTTTCCCCTTCAAGTGTTCATATCTTTCTACCTGCTGCTGGTCTCATGCTTGTTGAGCCTCAGTGGGATGATAGTCCTAGTAGTCATGGTCCTCCATGACGTACTCCACACCATGGTCCTGAATGCCTAGTTTGCTAAGATTATGGAATAGCATACTAGGGGCTGATCGGTCGGGCGGTAGTACAATGTTGCCCTCCATGTCCCACCATCGTAGATGCTCATCCTGATGTAGGATGAATGAAAAGTCAAAAAAATATTCATCGGGATGTTGGTATACCACCCAACATTCTTGTGGCATCGGTGGGTTGGATACATCTTGCTTGTGAGAAGAAGTCAAATTGGATGTTAGATGATCCATTTAATCAGTGTACCTTACGTTTACTTTAATCCGCCTAGCATGTATAAATGTTACTATCCTGGGTCTGTTCCAATGACGTGTATGATAATTTTACTAAGGTTAGATGATGTAGGTAAGATTAACAATCCCTGACAATAGCACCAATGATGAGCGGCTAGGTACCCCTACACCTAACCATGCGAATCACTAGCATTCACACACGACTCGGTCAAATTTCGTAGACTATATAAGTACTTAACATACACCAAACCTCTAACTAGCAAAACCCTTTATTAGAATGGTCACTATCTTCTCAACCTCACTTGTGAGTATCTAGTGGCAATGGTTAAGTGAGATTGAGGCAACTGATTTTTATAGTTTTTACTTTATCTTTTGGCGTCTAATTAAGGTACAGAAAGTAAGGAATGAAATATTATCTAACCTATAATTATCCTAATCTGTATCTTAATGATTCCTAGCATAAGCATCTGATCCCATCTTCCGGGCACGTCCTGAGCATTTCCTAACCACTACTGGGTTACTAGACGTTAGGCATCACTGGGTTACCAAGTGTTGGATTTACGTTCGAGATGGTCGTACTTATGGTTTCTATGAACTGTAAATGAGTGATAACAATTAAACTAGTAATAAGAGAAAATTAAGTAATTATCAAAGCATAGAAACATTAAACTATTAAATGCAATAAATGACTAAGTCAAAATGCTGCAAGGAATGCTTGAAAGCTCGTCTTTATTTCTGTTCATGCCAATGGGCTCATATACATTAGCGCTCGAATAAAGATCTGGATACCTTCTTTACACCTACTGCAGGCACTTGGAAAATATTCTATCTCCTGCGGGAACAAACTGCAAGAGCTTCGCTACAACTGAAAAAAAGGTGCCTCAATGAGGTGGAAGGCCCTCTTATTTATAGACCGAAATAGGTGCCACGTAAATGGGGCCACGTCGATGCATGGAAGGATGCATCGACGGGGCTGCGTCGACAGGGCCACGTATACTCGGCCACGTATACAGGGTCCTGTATACGTGGCCTAGTAAACGCGGCTACCAACAAACACTTCATCAGCACCTTTCTTGATTAGTTAAGGTTAAGGATCATCAATCATGAACATGTGTAGGGAGGCACTTCTACTTACAAGGAAGTGTTACTATGTAGTACCAATCATACCAAATTAAAGAACACGAAACATGAATCATGATTATCTCATCATAGAATATACAACATGCATCACAAGAATTACATCATGAGACATCTAACACGCATCATGAGAATTATATTATAGAACATCTAACATGCATAATGAGAATTATGTCATAAAACATTTTGCATGCATCAAGCACAAGTACCAAATAATCTTTCTCACCATCACCAATCAACTAGGAACAAATAACATAATTAAGGAAGGCTAGCATACACCACATTTAATGTGTAATATGATAGATGTTGTCATGTATACTGAATGTCAAATATCAATCATCATTACTTACCATGTGCATGGATTTATTATTAGTCTCAACTAGCCCTAGTAATAGTACTCTACCTACAATCCAAAAATACTACTAACACTAGAGGTATTACGACATCCCCTCTAATGTTTTAATGATACATGGAAACCAAAGAGGTTATCACATACATTCTTTCTTGTAGGATGGGACTCATAGTAAGAGCCTAACTAATGCATCATAGTGAAAATTAGTTAATCACACTACAAGTTACCCATCATCAACTATCCATAAAACTTAACACTGGCTCCCAAAAATAGTAAACAACAAATGCAACTTGATCACAACCAACTAGAAGTCCATAACTAGAAAATATAATATCCAATCATCAAGACATTATAAAAAACATTGGTGATGTAAAAAGATTTCTATTAAACATCAAGAAGATAACACATAATTAGACTCTTACAATTGATCATGCATAGCCTCTAAAACATAAATAGAAGTTAGTTAATCACAAATCCATCAATACTTCAAAATGCACAATAGCTACAAAAAGAAACCCCACTAAGACAATGGCACAAAAACACAAACTACTCCAAAAATCAATCAAGAAAAGAGGAGTATCCAACTCAACTTAGACTATTAGACAAAAGTACAAAATTTACTCAAATTTGAAGATCTTCATACTAGATATTTATATAGAAAAAGACCTTGCAAATTTTGAGGTAAATAGGAATCTTTAGCTAAGTTATGATGGAATTTCTAGATGAAATGCTATCTTAGGTGTTGAGCCTTGTCACTAGAGTTGTGATGAGTGGCGAGGTACCCCTACACTCAACCATACGAAACGAGCGTAGCATGCACGATTTGGTCGAACTCCACAGACTAAATGCCTATGCGTCCCATGGAACACTTGGGGTTAATCATTCGTTGTCTTCCCAGACTTACTTGTAGTTGTTACGGTGTATGGTTAAGTAAGTCCGAGGCATATGATTTTTATAGTCTTTTATGTGTTTTTCTCCTATGCTATTGAGGTGAAGGGTTGAGAAAGCTAACTAACTCTAACTAA
>MNCI01008572.1:35950-47979 GCA_015680685.1 Gnetum montanum
CACCTCATCCTGGACTAAACCATACGTGACAAATATAAATACTAGTCCAGGTGGGAAGACAGCGAACTGCGACCTAAGGATAACTATCTAGATGCCACAACTAGTCCATCTGCGGAGTTCGACCGGATCACGTGTACACGCTCGTATTCGTATGGTTGAGTGTAGGGGTACCTTGCCACTCATCACTATGAATTTAGGCTATGTCAAAGTGCTACAATGAATGGAAATTAATCTTGATCTTATTTTCATTTATGGGTGGTTTCTAATTACAATCCATTCAAATAAGACTTTGTACATTTAACTTGAATCTACAATATGGAACTCTAACAAATTCTAAGTATTATGAAAACAAACTACAAGAATCTAACTACTACAATAACCAAAAGGTACATTAAATATAGTAAGTAGATAGTATTTATAGACTTTACTAGTTCTAGATATATTTTATTTGTGACGCCATATAGAAATCTAGAATATCATAGCTACAACATCATAGTTACAATGTCATAATACATGTGGAAAATGTATTATGAAGCATGAAGCATGAATTGACTGATAAAACTCTTAATTTTGTAACTTGAAATTGTGGATTCAATATCGGTGTAATCATAGGTTTTTGGCCTAAATCCCCGATCTTTTTCCTGATGTGCAGTGACGGTGCCAATATTGACCAAGTCCTTACAGCGTAAGTAACTGCATCATTAACTTCCTCCATTTCGATGTAATCACGATTTTTGTTGCTATTGTTGCTACCAAGAAAACATTGGATAATTTTCTTTTCCGTTATCCAATATTAGATCCAAAATGTTGAAAGGTTTAATCTGGCTTGTAATACTCTCTCGTCAGAATCGAATATTTATTAAGTAATCACATTAATTTAATTGGTTGATATACGCAGCAGGCTTCATAAGCATAGACTGCGGAGCCACAAAAGGATCTACTGACTCGCACAAAATCCAGTGGAGCGCTGATGTGGGATACATTGCTACTGGAAAACTGTACACGCTGCCTTCCAACATCGCAAAGAGCGAACCGACGGTGTTGCCGACGGTGCGTAGTTTTCCAGAAAATGTGAGCAAGAATATATATAGCTAGCAACATGATTCATGAGGAAGTATTATAGAAAAATATAACTTAATTCAATTGCAAAATTGAAATCAACCAAACAAAATTTCAAAACTCTTTCATTTTAACTTGAACCTAAGTGTTTTGTTTTTTTTTTTGGGTGTAGAGGTAATATAGGCACACCTCAAAATATATAGTCCAATTAAAACTTTATAGCTTAGCTTTTAAATCAAGAGTCTTACTGCTAGGTTAACACCTCATTATTTAAAGTGTTTTAGGGCTAGTAGAATAACCCCTACCACAACAGGAGGAAGGCTACTTAATGCCCACACAACCACACATTTATATTGCTACAACCCCCAAGTTAAAGGCCACTCTACACCCATTTCTATTACTACTATGCCCTTATAAGTGGAAGGATACTCTATATCCACACACTCACACCCTTACAAGGGGAATGCTACTCCACACCTCCATAGCATTAGTTGTGACCTATTGTACAAGGATACCATCACAAGGCTACTCTACCATGGCTATTGTAACACCACATCCTATCACACCTAGCTAGGACAAGGTGATGCCTAAGATCACTAGTAATAGCACAATGGAAGCATAATAAACTAAAAATTAATGATGTATTGAAATACATTAAGAATAAGTCATCCAATATCTATATTATGGAAGGTCAAACTACACAAAAATCCACCAAATCAAAGATTAACTTTATAAAACTACATGTCTCTACATAAACTAAAAATATGCACTACTCTTATAAGATACAAAAATACATAAACATCATCATATATATAAGAGTACAATGAGTGTCATACAAATACGAATAGTCCACATTAATGTACATGGAAATATACATTAACCAATCCCTAAAGATTTTTCCCTCCTCTACTCTCTCTCTTAGTGCTCACCTATGCTTTTGTAGCTTCTACTTGTAACTAAATAAAGTTACTATAAAACTGAGTAGGAAGCCTCTACACTTCTCTTGCTAGATGGTCAACAAGTGTTGCACTAGAGAGGAATGGAATACAAGGTAGCCTACTTCAATAGTTAGTCTTGTGCATGCTCAAAGCAACACATGTACACATACCATATCACACATAATGCTAGCATAATCATTACTAAAGAGAATATATGGTTATCATACAATCATAAATAAAATCACTATCTGACATAATCAATCATATATCCATTACACCACATCACATGCATTTCCACTATCATGCCCATGCCATCATACCCACTCCATACCATCAAACAACACATGGATCACACAATTTGTAAATCAATCATAAGATATATATTATCAATGCTATGACTCAAAACCCAATACTATCATGAGCACCACCCATGTGGTTGCTAACATATCCACACTCAGTGTAGCATGTGAAACATTGCCATGAGTACTCATAAACAAGTCTTTTCTTAGTATTTTCTTGCAAGTCTTTTCTTAGTCTTTTATTTATCTAATTGGTGTTAGGGTTTGTCAACTTGTGACTCGCAACCACTAGCCTTGTGAAGGATTGGCTATAGGGACGAACACACCTATGCTCTTCAACTCTCAAGATGAGGCTGGAGATATGAGCCTTACTAATACATCTTAGTGAAGGTCAATCTACAACTACCTCCATGATACCTCATCACCAATTAGTCCACACCCTTATGCTAATATTACCTACCAATGACTGCTACAAGTGTCATTGCAAAGACATGTACAATTTCAAGTTAGCTTGAGCTAACACATGTTATAAGCACAACACATCCAAAATAAATATAACATGATCGCATACATCCACACCTAATAGTCGCATTCATTTCGTGAAAACAATACCATGACTTGACAAAAAAAAATTTTATGCCACAACCATACTTCTTAAACTACATATAATTCTGTAAAAATGATCACTATTGTAACCTCCAAAATGATATACGCCTAAATAGAAAACCAAGTCCACAATTAAAAAGTACTTCCCAACACAATCCCAACAATACTAATTTCACCTAAATTGGACTTCTGGAAGCCGAGTTATGTGCATTTAAAATTTAATTAAATAAATAAGAATTAATACTATTTGACTATAGCTCATGATAATTAGAACTTCTAAAAAATTTCATGCAATAATAGGCCCATAAAATATAATATTCTAATCATGATAGTCTCATCAATATCACACTTAACATCCCACAAGTCCACATAATGTCATACATTGAATTTTTATTAATAAATAATTTGCAACCAAAACTATGAAATTTTGAAAAAACCGCAAAACAATATGTCCAATCTTAATCTTTTAACTGTTCACCCCACATACGCAGATCACATGATCATATACACTAATTTGGCAACAAAATACATGGAAAAGGCAAAGACTTCCTACCAATTAAAATAGTTATAATAGAAATTCCGAAACAAGCATAAAATCCTCAAAAATTCAGCAAAACTCTGTTTCACTCTAAACAAGTTCTGTAACCATATGAATACAACCACAACATCCATATCGGGAAAATCCATCCATAAAACTCAATGTTCAAAGGAAAAACTGGAAAACAAAAGAAAAATTAATGAATGGAAGAAAACGGGGCTTTAAGTAGTTTCTGTTCACATAGATGAAAAGCAAAAATCAAATTCCTTCCTCCACGATGAAGGGAGGTGGTGGTCTATAAGAGGAGGAAGAAAAATCAACTTCATAAGGTAACGATCTAGTCATTTATTTTTTAAAACCATTTTATTTTTATAAGGTTATATTTTTTTTACCTTTGCAACTAATGCTCTACGCTCCAATCATGCATAACAGTCACACCAAAACTCCAAATTAAAATGCATTTGAACCTATGAGATCCATATCAAACACTCTACACATTTACTTGTTGAAATCACATCCAAACTATAGATGCAAGGATTTTGACCACAACAACAACCATAAAATTGGCTATGAGAGAGTACTATCTATGGCACCTCTTGTATGGGTATGGAACCTAGAAAAAGTTTTAATTGCAAAGGGGTTATGTGACATTTTAAAAGATAAATCCAATGGTGTTGTTATTTTAGATTATGTAATGGTGAGATTTCAATGTAACAATTATTGGAACAAACCAAAAACTTTAACAAGCAAATTATAATAGCAGGTGGAAAAAAAGGAACTTTGAAATAATCCAAAGTTTGTATTAGACAGAGAGGCAAAGTTCTTATCATACAACAAAGATTAACATCCCCAAATTAAGATTACAATGAGACTTAGCTTTGGACTGAACACTAGGTCAGATTGACTAAGCTAAGACTGCCTCTGGCAATTGGTGTGCACATGTTTCCTAGACAGACTACTCTCCTTGGACAAGTTTGCATATCCTCCTTCAAGAATCTGCCGACTGTTGGTCTCTTAGCTCTTTCCTCCTTCAAGGATAGACAGTAGGAAACGCGGATGACATTTTGGCAACGTTACCCTGGATGACACAACGGTTGACGCGGGACTGCATGGATTGCCTCAGCCCAAAGAGCGCCATGCATGGGACGTTACTCCCATGTTGCTAGGGAAACTTTTTGATTTGAACCCAAGACCAATGATTGAGATATTGGAACCATTACCTCATCAGAGTTAACATGGAACAAAATAACAAGCACAAGAACAAAGCAAATATGAGGAGAAATAGAAATATTCTATTTCAATATGGTACATCAAAGCTACTATCAAATGGCTTATTATAATAATAGGCTAACTCCACCAAACTCCCATTCTTTTTCTAATTGAAATTGGAGATTAAAATTACATCATGATAACCCATTAAACTTAAACTAATTCTTCTAACAGAAACAAGATTCTATTGCTTGACAAAGATCTTCATTGGCCTCTTGACTAGAGCATGGATTTGGCTCATCACATTGCCTAACCATATTGCTTGACATGCAATTGAAGCTATAGGAACATATTCTACCTGACAAGTTGAAAGTGCAACTATGGGTTGCTTTTTTGATGACCATGAACAAGTTGTAGCATCAGAATTAAAACAATAACCAGAAGTGCTTTTTCAATCATCTAAATCTCCACCCCAATCATTGTCGAAATACCCTATAATAGCATAATTATTAAATGAGGAATAGGACAAACCATGATCATAGGTGCCCTTTAGGTACTGCAAGATTCTTTTGGCCACTTGCATATGAGGTTGACGAAGAGATTCCAAAAACCTTCTAATCAAACCAACACCATAAGTGATGTCCAACCTTGTGCATGCAAGGTATCTCAAATTCCCAACAATTTGCTTGAAATAAGTTGAATCAACAAGTGCCCCTTCTCCATTCTTTGACAATTTTGTGCCAACCTCCATGGGAGTTCTCACAAGATTATAATCTTGCATACAAAACTTCTTCAAGAGTTCAGTAGCATGCCTCTTTTGATAGATAAAAATTATATATCCTCTTTGAACTACTTTAATGCCAAGGAAATATGACATGAGGCCAAGATCTGTCATTTCAAACTCATGCATCATGGACTTCTTGAAATCTTCAATCATTCTAAGATTATTACCTATGAATATTAGATTATTGATGAGTGGCGAGGTACCCCTACGTCCAACCATATGAATCATAGGCATTCACATGTGATTCAGTCAAATTCCATAGACTTTAATTACCAAGTACACTAGAACTAAATAGTGCATGCATGTTGTCCATTCATTGTCTTCCTAGTCCCACTTGTGGAATGCAAATGTATGGTTAAGTGTGACTGGGGCATAAGATTTTTATTATTTTGTGTTTTATCAATTTACTCACCTAGAATAAGAATGAAAGTAAGAGTAATTGAATGATAAGTAAACTATAGTATAATCTAGCCTAACCCAAATAACCATTCCCACTTCCTAGACACATCATGAACTTTGCATAAACACTACTAGGTTGTCAAATACTAACCGTTTCTAAGCTACCAAGTGTCACATGTATGTTTGAAGGGGTTGTGCTTGTGTATTTGAATCAGTTGCTTAATGAATCACAATTAATTGCTACATGAATAACATTAATGTAAATTGCATGAAATCATAATATATATAAATGCATAAGAAAGAAAGTCTCAAGTGCTGCAAGGTGAATCAAATAGTTCATCTTTATTGCCAACACAATGATGTGTTCAGGTACATCAATGTTTGAGTAAAGATTTGATCACACTTTGACCTCCTACTGCAGGCACTTGGAAAATATTATAACTCTCAAATGAATAAACTACAAGAGTTTTGCTACTTGACTGCCAAAAACTACTCTCAATCGTGTACTTAGGGGTTGTATTTATAGACCTGGGAGTAACCCTATGATATCGAATGCATGATATCACATCTTGGGCTGCAATATCGCATACTCGATATCATGTACCTGATATCACGACTACTTCGATATTGGAGTGTATGAAAAACATGATTTATCATACCCCCATGATTGAATGAAAACTCGTTCTCAAGTATAGAAGAAGAGGAACAAGTCCTTTACAAAATATATTAGGAGGTATGGACTATTCGACTGACATGCAAAGTGACACAAATAAAATAGACAAATATAGAAGTGCCAAAGCATACAACATTATAATTGTGTATAAAATTGGGTGTTCATGATAACAAGAAAGAACACCCTAAGATCCAATGAACATCCAACCCCTCTTGACAACAGAAAAATGAGGGAGAGGTAGAAAAGATCCAATGGTCTTGAACAATCTCCCATGAGTGATATTGTTGCATCCTCCTTGGTGAAGATAGTTTTGCTTCTAGTCCATGCTTGCAATCAAAACAAAATCAAGGATCAGTATATAAAGTGTAATAGATAACAGCTAAATACCTTGTCTCATCAATGATTTTATCTAGTTGAGTTGTGATTGTGATAGACTGGTTGCTTGATAGTATTAGTGGGAGGATTGACGAATGGGTTAAGTAAGAGAAGTGGTCCATAAAATTCAGAAAAAGCTTAATAGAAGGAATACTAGAAAGAGGGTATAGAAATTCACAATAAAAAAAATGAAATTCACTAAAAATTAGTTTTGAAGATGCGTACACTTGGATGGCATGGATGGGGTAAATAAAAAGAATTTGATTATAACAATGTCTAAGGGTAAAGAACTTAACTTAACCAAACCAAAAGATATGCAAGTGGGTCCTCCCCAAAGTAGGCATAAGCCTTTATGTCCTTGCATAACTTTAAAACAAGGAGTTCGTGGGCACCATGGATGATTAATGGTCACAAAAAGTTAAGTACAAAAACTGAGAAGTAACTAACTGAGAAACCCAACACATCAAACTAGAACATTGAATCAAAAACATAAAACCAGTAGTGAGGTGAGGCATGAAAAGCATAGATGGATGATAGAGAGAATGGAATGAAGTTCCTAATTATGGTCACATGAAGTCCCTTGTGGTGTTTGTGATTAAATGACTTGGTAGGATCCATCCTCAGTCCAGACCAAACACAACCACTCTCAGTGACTTTGCATCGACATTCTAAGACTAGTCCATCCCCTGAGACATAAGAATGATCCCACAAAACAACCATTGTTCCAAATTATAGAGAAAGTAGGAAGTGAGAAAGGGCCTTAGTTAGAGGAGACAAGACAAGTCCCATAATTAGTGCTTGTAGCCCTTTTATTTGGTCTAAGGGGTGTGCTTTGAATTCCCATGTTTTTTTTGAATGGGAACCACACCATGCAAAGACCCATGTGTTTTTGCATTTATTTTTCCAAGGGGTGTGCTTTGAATCCTCATTTTTTTCTTTATGAGGACCACACCATGTAAGGACTTATTTGACTTCCTATTGTGGAATGACATAGAACGGTGAGAAGCTCACGAGAACACACCTACACAAAAGAAAATAGAAAAGTACAAAGAATACCACATCCCTTTGAAGCCACACCCTATCCAAACCTTTGATTCCTTCCCAATTTTAGAAGCTACACAAGTCACCAATTTATTAAAGTTGCATTAATGAAAAAGAAATTGCACATTTCTAAAACAAGGAAAACCATAGAGATGTGGATGGGTGAATGATGTGGACTCACTGCCTATTACATGAAAAGAAACCATGTCCCAATCATCAGTAACAACATTCAAAGTCAGAAACCAGACATCAACAATCAAATTACAAATGAAACATACCACCATCGAGTAGCACATTACCATTGTACCTAACAACTTATTAATAGAAAGAGTAGAGAAACACATCAAACACGAGCAAACATCAAAGAAAGTAAAAGAGTAGGCAATAAATATTAAATATATTAACAATGGTGTAAAACAAAATCTTAGAAAAGATCAAAAACCTAAAAAACAAAAAGATGTAAAATAAAGAATATGAAAACAAAAAGTTGTAAAACCAAAAAATGTGTAAAATAACAAAAAAAAAGTCAAAATACTAAGGAGCCGCATAAAGTGTTAGTATGGGTGGCCATCTCCCCCATGACTAAATTGGAAGGAGGAGATCAGAAAGATTGAGCATGGTTGTCCATCTGTTGAGGTGTCTATTGAGTTGGTTGGCTTAGGCTCATGGAAAGGTTTCACTTGTTGAATGTTGATTAATTTTTTCCTATCTAGGCTATCAGGTTTATAGATAATCATGACCCTAGATGGAAAATTCTCATAAAAAATGTAAGGTCCTTCCCACAATGTTTGGAATTTGGTTCATTGGAGTACATGTGTAGGATTCCAATAGAGGACCTTGTCGCCTGGTTGAAACTTGACTTTTCTTATTTTGAGGTTATGACGTTTCTTATTGAATGCTTTATGCATTTCGTTGGATGATAGGACCATTAACTAATTTTCATCTAGCAAGTTGAGGTTCATTAATCATTCTTTCTGTGCTAGACTTAGATTTAGGTTAAGGTCATAGGCTGTAGAGAGTGTACAAAGCTCAGATTGGATGGGCAATGTTGGTAGTTTTCCATACATGAGCTCATAGGGAGAATAACCTATGGGAAGCTTCCATGTGGAGTGATAGGCCTAAAGGGAATCATTTAATTTGGTGCTCCAGTCCCTTCGGTATTTGCTAATGGTGCACGTTAGAATTTTCATAATATCCCAATTAGTGACCTCAACTTGACCATTGGCTTGGGGGTGATATAGTGTTATGAGTTTGTGCTCAACACCTAAGAGCTGCATAAATTTTCAAAAAGTGGCACTTATAAAATGAGTTCCATTATTAGAAATTAACACATGAGGCACACCAAACCTATTTATGATATTTTATTGTACAAACTGAGTAGTAGTGGTGGATGTGCAATCAATGATGGCTGTTGCTTTTGCCCACTTGGTGCAATAGTCAACTACAACTATGATATATGCCTTTTCATTTGATGAAGGTGCAATAGGACCCATAAAGTCAATGTCCCAAATATCGAATGGCTCAAGAGGTTAAATCCATTGCTATGGCCCCTCCATTCGAGCTATCATTCCACCATCCCTATGACAATGATCATAAGTACAGATGAATTGGTGTACATCCCTAAATATTTTTGGCTAGTAATATCTTGCCATGAGGATTTTTATGGCCATGCATCTCCCAGCATAATGGCCTTCAAAAGGGCCTTTGTGAGCATCCTAGAGAACATGCAGTTGATCTGTGTTAGTGATACACTAGCATACTAGGCCATTGGGATAGACTTTGTAAAGGTTCCCATTAATTTTCATGAAATGCTTAACCTAGTGAAGAAATTTTTGTTTCTTCCTAGTGTCTAGCCCCTATGGTAGTTCTTGCTTGAGTAGATAAGTGAGAATGGTGTCATAGCATTTTGGTTCATCAGGCATTTGTACATTGATATCCCTTGCAAGGAGAGATTCATAAGGGAACTGATCAGATAAGGGGCTCTCTTTCTCCTTGTCATCCCATCTTAGCCATGATAAGTGGTTAGCAACCACATTCTTCACACCTCTTCGAGCTACCATTGTAAGGTCGAACTCTTGCAAAATCATGAGCCACTATATGACATGGGGGTTCACCATTAGTTTATTCATTAGAAATTGGATGGTGCTATGATCTATGTGCACAAACACTTTATAGCCAAGCAGATAGTACCTAAAATTTTCTAATGCAAACAACACTGCCATCAACTCCTTTTCTATTGTAGTGTAGTTCAGCTGTGCACCTGCAATACTTTGGCTTGTGCAGTGAATGTAATATGGATGTTTTTGATCATCCATCTACATAAGCACTACCCCTAAAGCATAATTTAATACATCATTCATCACATTAAATGGCCTAGACTAATTAGGTGCTTGTAAAATGGGGGTTTCAACAAGATTTTACTTCAATTGTTGAAATGTTGTTTCACATGTAGGGGTCCAGATGAACGATGCATCCTTCTTTGTCAATTCCACCAACGGCTTAGAAATTTTGAAAAAAATTCTTGATGAAGTGCTAGTAATAGCTACTATGACCAAGGAATGACTATAATTATTTAACTATTTCGAGTTGACAAGTTATTCCTTGGATGATCCTTATTTTTTAGAGTCCACCTCGATTCTTGCTTTTGAGATACGATGTCCCAAGACTATGCCTTCCTAGCCCATAAGATGGATCTTTTGTCAATTGAGCTAGAGGTTTGATTCTATATATCTCTTCAACACCTACTCAAGATGGTCCAAGGCTTGCTTGAACGTAGCTCCATAGGTCAAAAAGTCATCCATGAATACTTCTACCCCACTACTGATTTGTTGTTGGAAAATGTTAAGGACTAATCTTTGAAATGTGGCTGGGGCATTACATAAACCAAATGACATATGACAGTAAGAAAAAGTCCCCCAAGGACTTGTGAAAGTCATCTTTGCCTGGTCCTCTGGTGCAATTCATATTTGGTTATAGCCACTGTAACCATCTAGAAAGCTATAATAGATATGCCTAGAAATGGTATCTAGCACTTGATTGACAAAAGGCAATGGAAAATGATCTTTGAAAGTTTCCATGTTGAGTAGTTGAAAGTTAATGCACACTTGCCATTTGCCTCCTTTCTTGGGCATGATCACAAGTGGAATAACCCACTCACTATCTGCAACAAGGTAGATGAATCTTGCCTTGCGGAGTTCTTCAATCTCCTCTTTGACAATATACTTTAATTTGGGATTCAAACGTCACTATAGTTGTCATTTTGGCTTAATGGTGGGGTCAGTATATATAAGGTGCTGCCATATTCTTGGATCTATACTAGTGAGCTTAGAATATGACCAAGAAAAGGCTATTGACCATTTTTCCACAACCTTCATCAACATTTTCTTTTATTCTGTAGCAAGTTTGGCATTAATAATGATTAGCCTTCCATTTTTCAAGAACACATACTCCATTCCAACTAGTAGTGGCTTCAATTCAAGGGGATCTTGTTTAAAATTGTCAAGAATCTCCAACTCTTCCCAATTAACATAATCATTTACTCCTTCGGAGAGTTGGTGATAAACTTGCTTGAGTTAATCCATACTTGTAACATATTCGCATGTTAGGCCCTCAATAGGTTCCATGCACAATGTACTGCTACTAGAATTAGTTGTCAGCCATTGGGTGCCTTCTTGTTTTGTGGCTGCTATGTACAAGTATCTTTAGATTTTAGCTTCTAGTGCATATTGCTTGCATGCAAAGATAGATGTTCACTTTATTAACCATAACTTTTTCACACAATAGTACTGTTGGTGACCGTTTGGGATGCGACCGCCAACGAGTGTCCTCGAATAGGATTTAGGTGCTTGCTGGTCTCTGGCAACACCAAGGCCCAGATACCTCCAAATAGACTCAGTAGTTAATGCATGTATGTGTGTGTGCTATTGCGGTGTGCGGTTGTGAAAAATGAAAAGATTGCGTTGTGTGTAAACTACAAATGACTTATCTTAAAGAGATTCAGCCAACTTTGCCAAGTACTGTGAGTTATTAAGAGTTCCCATTTTGTTCAATTGCCTAGTCTATGCGGTCCTTATAATACCTACTTGTAACAAATAAAATTTTGCAAAAA
>MNCI01008572.1:48619-61367 GCA_015680685.1 Gnetum montanum
AACCCCTGAAGCCTTTTTATAGGTTTCAAAAGGCCATTAGATTCTAAAATATCTTAGCCAACTTCTCTCCCAAGTAAGGAAGTTATAACTTGCCTAACAAGTTAGGAGATCTTACTTGCCCAACAAGCTAGGAAGTTGGGAAGTTATGAGAAAATCATGCTAATATTGGCATGTGTCTTTACACATTTTACAAATATTTCTTTCATAAATTTTAATTAAAAATTAAAGCCAAGGTCTTCATACTATAGGAGCTTCATTCAATTGTAATTATTTTTTTTAAGTTTCCAATTGTTGAATATCATTAACCACCGATACTCTAGTAATTTCATAAACAGGTGGTAATAAGAAGATAATTTAGCATATACCTTAGTGTAAATGTGGGTGAAGGCAGCTGTACGGTCTTTGGAGTCAATAAGGCCGATCTTTACAAAATAAATCATCTTCATTTGCACTTCCCTGCACCTTATTAGTATTTATTTATTTATTTTTTATTTTTTGAACCCACGTACTAGTAAATTACTACACGGATAATAAGTAAATAGTTGCAAGAACGGTGGGAGTAATCAGCTGGTCGGTCGTTCTTCAACTGCTAGTTCATTTCTTTCCTTCTTTCCTTCTGCATAAAATCCGTAAAAATGAACACATGTTCTAACCCGTTCTCATTGTTGACTCCTGCAATTGTGGTTTGCTGGACACAGCCATGCTGCCGGAGTTAATGTACAACACCAACCCTAAAATCTTCTTGTTTTTTGTAGTCTGTCTCATGCCAATGTCTTGAATCTAAATTTCTTGCTTGCCACTGCGAATTTGATGCAATTCTATTCATGCTCCTAAATCAGACATGCGGATGTGTTGTTATTGCCATTGGCTTCATGCCTGCTCTCGCGTAAATCATTTTTCTTTTGGTAACTTTGAAAACAATAACCAGGAGCGGCCTAGGAACCATCCCTGGGATAGGATGTGAAATGTCTCGTGCAACAAGTGGCCCTTATTCTGCATCACCCTCGATTTGGCAGAAATGGTGTTTGCCAAGGGTGACCCCGGAATTGCATCTCTGTATGATAAACTGTCGTGGATCCCCAGCTGTTGCCGCTCGGTCAGCAGCTCCGCGAAAACTACCTTGAGACCAAGAGCCTCCTCCTCCATGTTTGGATGGATATTCATTCAATCGTTCACTCATGGAATGACTTGTTTTGGAATGAAAATGTTGGATTTCACTTACATTTTGAAGAATTAGGAAATGCATGCTCCCCATCTGAACATCTACAAAATTTGTGTCTCCCTTGTTTAGGCTTGCTGCTCTCCTCCCCTAGAAAGGGACAAGATTTCAGGATTCTCTGATTTTGTTGAATGAAATTTCATCCCTTTTTCTTCTTGTCAGGTTGCCGGGCACAGAGAGGTGTTGGAAGGTGATCCATATATGAAGTAGCGGCTAAGATTCATGATTCATACATCACGACTCTGAATGTGCATGAAGGGTATTGCAGCCGGAATGTAGAAAACTGGTTAATCATATTTGGTTCTCATCATCATCCAAGTAAGGAGTGGCTTATGCTTTTCTCTGTGTTAAGTCTCAGTATCATCCTATTAGAAATAAACCTTAAGAGAGCCTAATATTTTTGTATTTTCCTCTTGTGAAAACAGGTTTAGGAAAAAGAGAAAAATGCCTCTTTGCTGTTCATTGCTGCTGTGTTTTTTTTTTTAGTTTTTAAATGCTGCAAAATTGATGAAGAAAAAAGAGAAGCTACACGTAAGCCCATGAATCTTGTCGGAGTAAAAACATGCATCTATCCTGTTAACTTCAACATTTTCATTTCATCAATCCTTAGTGTTGTTTCCACCCCACCCACTAAAATTGAGATACTTAGTTTGTCTGCTCATATTCAATGCATTTCTGAAAGAGAGCATTGCATTCTCTTATTACCATTAACCCTCATTCCAATTGTGATACCGACAGTGACCAGAAAGTCAGCAACGCACAAGTACATCGCATAGCTCTTGTTCCCAACAATGCATTTACATGCAAGGCCATCATTTCTCCCCAAAATGAAATCATACGAGATTTTGAAACTCTCTTACCCTTTTATTCTAGCCTCGTAAATAATCACAGTAGAGAAGTGCATTCCTTGAGAAGATCTTTTAATTAAACCTTTTCCTAAAAAAAAATTTATCGTGCCAACTTGTTCCATGAAATGGCCAAATGTGCCAACAAGTACCCTGAGTCACTACACGCGATGCATGGAACCCTCTTCTTCTTGATCTTTCCAAATTTATTTTCTTTAGATATCTCCAAGGAAAGATATCTAATGCCCATTTTGGGATCAATGGTGCTTAACCACATCCTTCCCATAATAATTGGGAAGTCCCCCTTACAGTTCTCTACCTTGATTACTAGGAAGTTGGTAGGATATGACCACCCACAAATGATGGTTATGATGTCCTCTACCAGTTCTAATGGAATAATGATGGACTAGTCCACTAGTTCTAGCCGAATGTTGCTCTTCTTCAAAGGAGGGAAGGTTTCACATTGTGTACATCTCATGCAAGATGAAATTAACACTAGAACTAGAGTCAAGAAGAGCTTTACAAGGCTCATTATTAGCAATTTGCAAATATACTAGGGGACTCTCAAGATCAACTAACTTCTTGGGCAGGTTACTAGCTTGAATCCAATTAGATACAACATCGGTTAACATTATAATATGGATTTGAGAGGGATTTTGGTTTGAAGGGGACTTTGATAGAGGTGAGACAAAGGAAGGTGGAGGAGTAGGGTTACCAACCATTGATGTGTCTAATGGATTTGGTGGACTATGAGGTTAGAAGGAAGGTCTTTCTTTTGTTTGTGGTTTTGACCCACTTGGTGGGTTAATCGGTTGTATATTAATTACCCTTGTAGCATTTCTTTGCTATGGTTGGGTAAGAAATTTATCTTGCATGGATGGAGTAGGTGGTAGCTGTGCAGGAGATGGAGGAGTAGGTGCAAGGGCAGGAGGTGCATGAGGATAGTAGGTAGCATCCCTCCTTGGATAGGGCTATTGGTATACTTCAAGAGGATAGTGGTGAGGTTGGTAAGTAGCAACATGACCAAAGGAGTCTCTTAGAGATGAAGGTTGCTAAACATAGTAACCATAGGGATTTGGTTGCTGGTAAGGGTATTGCCATCTTGGAGGTGGAAACGCCCATGATTGTGGCTGCTGCCACTATTGGTATAATTCATAGGGTTATAGTGGAGTTCCACTTGGATAGTACTGCTATGGTTGGTGGAACTATTAAGAATTTCCTTATGGATAAGATAATATTTTAGGTGTTTGCCTTTGTGCAAGTCATGGATGTAAGGCATACACCCTAGGTTCTTGCAAGTATGACACAATTGGGCAACATCCTTTAAGATGTTCATACTGATAGACGTCACATCTACCATCATCATTTGAGTCACTATCCACAAGCATCTCTATCACAACCATTTTACCCTTACTCTTAGATATGACACGTTTAGCTTCCTCACGTCACTGACACTCACACTCACTACTTTGCTCCTTGGACTCTTTAGCAATTTTTAAGACAACCTAAAACCTATTATTCATGGAGTCCCATAATTGATCAACCTTAACTGTGATTTTAGATTGTACTTTCTAGAGTGGCAAGGTTTTTTGATTAGCCACCTCATCTTTGGTTAATTCATCCTCATTGTCACAAAATTGAACCCCCCCTTTTGTGGATAGAAGAATCCCCATTGTATTCCTCTACACTTCTCACTTTTTTAATTCTCCCTCTTCATTGGCTACCTGCTTAATTAAATTTTGGATTTGATAGGTGCTTAACCCTGTCAATCTCCCTTGAGCATAGACATTAAGGATTTTCCTTATTTCAGACCACAACTTATCTATGATATGGTGAAGTTGATTAAGCTGAGAGTATCCATGGCTAGGACACCTATGCAGCAAAGAATAGTATTGGCCAATAGCAGCATCCAAGGGTTCATGGTTTCCTTATTTTCACTCTTGGATTTTCTTTCTCAAATTGGATACTTGAGAGTACATTTGATATTTGTTATTGAACAATTCCAACATCATACTTCATCTCCTAATTGATTTTAGCTCCAAGGATCGATACCAATTTTCTACTTCTTTTATAAGTGTCCTTAGAAATAATTTCAACTTCTACTAGTCATTCTCAATATTCTGCAAGGCACATGCATCTTGGAAGGCTTGGAGATGATTTTGTGGATTAGCATCATATCCTTCCTCAAATAAAAGGATATTGTTCATGTCTATCCTTTTTATTATACTATCCTTTACGTGCCTTGTTGGAATCCTCAGAACCTCTACAATGTTTAACATGTTCCAAGTGTTGAATAGAAATTCATCAAGGCCATGGTAGTGGTGCCTATGATGTTCTCTACTCCTCTTTCATGGTGATGGGTTTCTCTAGATTGCCCATGCCTCCAGTCGCAAGTGTCATGACAGTCCCTTCTATTGTTCTAGTCCCATTGATCACCTCCATCATGGTTATTTTTTCTACGGTCATGATTTGGGCTAGATGAGGAAGAAGAAGAAGATGATGAAGGGGAAGAAGAACGAGAACTTGCTCTATGATGACACCTATAACCCTTCCTTCAATGCTCACAACCATGATCATGATCGTGACCTCCTTTTTTCCCTTTATCATGAATTGCCTCTCTAGATCCATTTTTTTCATTGGATCCATTTTGTCCAAAACTTGGATCATGAATTATGGATTGCACATCTGGTTGAGGGTCCCCTGAACAAATTCAAAGAGAGGAGAATAACTAAAGAAATGGTTGCCTCCATCCAATGGTCCAAGTAGAGGTGGAAAGGTGTTTGACCCCTTTCCTTTCACAAGCTCATGTTGGTGCTCCAACTGACAATCCCTTAACCTTTGCACTTCTGTGAGATGATAATCCCTTGAATTGGGATCTCGCACCTTGTACTCTCTGTGAAGATGTTGAAGCTCATGTCATGTGAGCATTAGCTAGAACATTGCTGGACTAGATCAATTAGATGGCAACACAATGTTACCTTCCATGTCATGCCACTGTAATAGTTCATCTTGATGCAAGATGAAGGTGAAGTTGGGTACATACTCATTGGGATGAGCATATACCACTTGGTATTGCTGAGGCACTCGATCTGCCTTGGGTAGAGATGGGCTCCTATGAGAAGAAGACATTTTTTTGTTAATGAACTTATAGGTAGTGTGCAGTTAAGGTTTAATTTAATAATAATAATAGTTTTTTCTTAGAAGATTTGACTCTTAGGGTTCGAACAATAAGGTTACTAAGTTTCACTCGGTTTAGATAACGCATGTAGAACTAAAGTGCTCAGCAATGGTGCCAATGATGAGTTGTGAGGTACCCCTACACCCAACCATATGAATCATAGGCGTTCATGTGTGATTCGGTCAAATTATGTAGACTTTAATTACCAAGTACGCTAGAGCTAAAAAGTGCATGCATGTTGTCCATTCATTATCTTCCCAATCCCACTTGTGGAATGCAAATGTATGGTTAAGTGTGATTGAGGTGTAAGATTTTTATTATTTTGTGTTTTATCAATTTACTTGCCTAGAACAAGAATGAAAGTAAGAGTAATTGAATGCTAAGTAAACTATGGTCTAATCTAGCCTAACAGAAGTAATCATTCCCACTTCTCGTACACATCCTAAACTTTGCATAAACACTGCTGGGTTATCAAACACTAACCATTTCTATGCTACCAAGTGTCACATGTATGTTCGAAGGGGTCATGCTTCTGTATTTGAATCAATTACTTAATGAATCATAATTAATTACTACATGAATAACATTAATGTAAATTAAATGAAATAAAAATATATAATAATGCATAAGAAAGAAAGTCTCAAGTGTTGCAAGGTGAATCAAAGAGTTCATCTTTATTGCCAACATAATGGTTTGTTCAGGTACATTAATGCTTGAATAAAGATCCGATCACACTTAGACCTCCTGTTGCAAGCACTTGGAAAATATTCTAACTCCCAAATCAACAAACTATAAGAGTTTTGCTACTTGACTACCAAAAACTACTCTCAATGATGTGCTTAGGGGTTGTATTTATAGACCTAGGAGTAACCCTATGATATCAAATGTACAATATTGCATCTTGTGTCACGATATTACATACTTGATATCATGTACCTGATAGTGCGGCCACTCTAATATTAGAGTGTATGAAAAACATGATTTATCAATCATCAACATAAATACATAGCAATAATATGTCACTAAAATCATTAGTCTTCACGTATAAAACATGTTCAGATGGGCACTTCTAGAAAGCAACCTTATGGAAGAAAGAGTCAATGTGCCTGTTCCATGCTCGTGCTTGTTTGAGACCATACAATTCTTTCCTTAATATGTATACCTATCTTCACTTCCCTGCTTCATGAATCTAGGTGGTTGCTTGAGAAAAACCTCTTCTTCAAGTGGGCCATTTAGAAAAGCTAACTTCACATTCATTTGATGGATTTTCCACTTCTTCTTCGCAACTAATGCAATAAGAAATCTAATTGTTTCAATTGGAATAATAGGAGAGAAAACCTCTTGGTAGTCATAACTAGGCCTTTTCTCAAATCCCTTTGTCACCAATCTTGCTTTGTGTCTCTCCACCTCACTAATGAGCCACGATATCGCATACGCGATATCACATCCGCCATGCGATATCGCATATGCAATATTGAGTCCTGTCTCATCTTCTATAAATAAGAGACGACGTCCTTAGTTCCAGGTAGTTAGACTTAGACCCTTAGCCAAACTCTTGCAGTTTTATTAGTCTAGAGTTAGAATAATTTTTGTTGCCTGCAATAGGAGTCATAGAGTGAATGGATCTTTATTCGAGCAATTTGTACTTGAGCACACATTTGTGTACAGCAATAAATACGAACTTTATGATAAACCTTGTAGCATATAGATTAAGCTAATTATTATTGAATGTTTAATAATTTTCTAGTTAATTAATCTCTCTCTCAACCTTTGATCCTCTTAGTTAAGTACACTCAGTATGACCGCTTCGAGTATGCGTGTAGCACCTGGGAACCCAGTAACGATTAGCGTTTGGTAATCCCAGCAGCATTGCATTGATTCAGGATGTGTACAAAAAGTGGGAATGGATACTAATGTTAGGAACATTTAGAACTTGGTTAATGAATAGTTAGTGTAAGTTAGTCACTTAGTTCTCTCTCCCTTCCCTTTATTAGCATAAGACATAAAAAATACAAAAGCTATAAAAATCATATACCTCAAGCTTACTTAACCATACAACTGTGACAATACAAGTAAGTTTGGAAAGACAATGAACTGCGATCTACGAGTAACTGTCTAGATACCACAACTAGTTCATTTGTGGAGTTTGACCGAATCGTGCATGACACGCTCGTATTCGTATGGTTGAGTGTAGGGGTACCTCGCCACTCATCAGTCACCATTTGACTTCACCTTTATCTTGAAAACCCACTTTACATCAATTGCTTTGTGACCACATGGGATGTTAATGAGCTCCAACGTATTGTTTCTTTCAATTACCTTAATCTCCTCATTCATGGCATTCACCCATTTAGGATCTTGAATTGCCTCCTAGAATTTCACAAGTTTACTATTTGTAAAGAAGTCAAAGTATACCAATTCTCCATCATTATCAACTTCATCATCAAGAGTTACCACATAGTCTTGCAAGCATATTGATTGTTGGTGCTACCACCTTGACCTTCTAAATTCTATTAGAGCTTGTGGACTAGAACTCTATTGAGTAGAGCTTGATGTAGCTTCATTTGTGGTAGGAACTATAGCTTCCTCTTTAAGGATATAAATTTGTTGCTTTTGGGAGTCTTTGTATGAATCAACATCCCATTTCCAAGCCTCTTCTTTGGCAAAGGTCACATCTTGGTTGATAATCACCTTCTTTGTTACAAGATTGAATAGCTTGTATCCCCCATGCTTGTAGCCAACAAAGATAGTCTTCGTTGCTCGATCATCTAGCTTTGTTCTCATCTTTGCTGGAGTGTGAGCATAAGAAATAGCACCAAACAGTCTAAGATGTTTCATGCTTGGCTTGAAACCACTCCATGCTTCTACAGGGATGATATTTTGCACACTCCTTGTTGGAGACTTATTTAACAAGTAAACAAAATGTGAGATAGCTTCACTCCAAAATGAATTGGGCATTCCTTTTACCTTTAGCATGCTCCTCGCCATGTCCATTATAGTTCTATTCTTCCTTTCAACTACTCCATTGTGTTGTGGGGTGTAGGAAAAAATGACTTGATGCTTTATTCCTTGTTCTTCATAATATTCATTAAATTCATTGGAAGTGTATTTATCTCCATCATTAGTTTGCAGAACTTTAACAAGAGAACCACTTTGCCTTTTAACATTGATGAAGCATCCAATGGACCGCATTGAATAGGCTAGGTCAACGGAGCCCCGTTGACATGGCTGCATTGACATGGCCCTATCGATGCAGTTGCATTGACGTGGCCTCGTCGATGCATCCATCCATGCATTAATGCAGCTTCATTTACGCAAAGTCTATATTTAGCTATAAATAAGCATGCACCCACTACACTTAGGCATCTTTTTGGTAGTTGTAGTGAAGCTCTAGCAGTTTGTTTCCATAGGAGTTAGACTATTTTCCCAAGTGCATGCCCGCAGTGTGGTGCTTGTAATTGTACAGAACCTTTATTTGAGTGTGACGTACTTGGACACACACATGATTAGCAATAAAGATCGAGATTACTCCATCATTGCAGCAGCCACTTAGTTTTAATTATTTAATTTTTATTGTTATTTATTGTTTTCTTAGTTAATATTTTCTTACCATCATTTACTATTCCTGTTGTTAAATGTGGAATGAGTACGAATTAATCATGAACATTGAAGTGTAACTACTTGGTAACCCAGTAGCGTATCTAGGAGCACTCAAGTAATATACGCTTGGTAAGCCCAAAATTAGTACACAAGGTCCAAGATGTGTACAAATGATTAAGGACAGATGGTCATCGCACTTTAGGTAGCTTAGATTCTCTTCTCCCACTCCCTATTAGCTAAAACAAAGTTATTTTCCATTGCCTCTAGGAGTAGCACTAGTTTAGGTTCACATCATACACCTCACTCTGGACTAAGCCATATGTGACAAAGAAAATACTAGTCTAAGTGGGAAGACAGTGAACTATGATCAACATGTAATGATCTAGATACCACAACTAGCCCATCTATGAAGTTCAATCAGATAGTGCGTGAACGCTCATATTCGTATGGTTAAGTGTAGGGGTACCTCACCACTCATCATTGGCGCCATTGCCAGGGATGGTGCTAGTTATTTAGATTAGTTATATCATATAAGATTGCTGTAACAAAGTATTTATGATACATCTTTTAGAAAGAAGTAATTGCGAACAAGTCACACACAAGTTCACAATAATGTCTCTCTCACAAGACTACGACACCGCAACAACTAGTGAGGAAATTCATTGGATAACCAATGAGATATATGATGATGAAGATGAAGTTAGGAGTACCCAATCTTGTGTAGGGGTCTCCTATGCTCATGAGAACCCCGACAGTACTCATGGACTCTTGTCATCCAACTCCAGCACCTCTAGTAAGGATGGGACATCCCATAGAACGAGGAGGCCCGTAAAGCCTAGGACCTTCTTAGTAGTTAACAAGAATTTATCCAGGGATGATTGGGAGACGTACCAAAGCCATGATGAGTCTTCCAGTTCTTTCTCTTCCTTTGCCCCTTCAATGTCAAGTCATGACATGGATGACTATCTTTCAAGGGGTTAGCGTAGAAATAAAAATAGAACCCATGGGCAAAGGCAGAGACGCCAACATGAACGAAGACAACATCATTCCAACTTGCAAATTCATAACCTACCTAGTGATGATGAACCCCCACTAGCCACTAAGAGCCTAATTCATATACAAGAGGCTATTCGAATATCCCATAGGCATCGCAAGGAAAGCTATCTACCGAGGCTTGATTTAAATAAATTTCCCAAGTTTTTAGGAGGCTATGATTTAGATCCACAACATCATTTACAAGTCTTCTATGATGCTTGTGTATGGAACAATATTGATAATGGGTGGAAAAAACTTAAGCTCTTTCCTATGACACTCGTTGGCCAAGCAAAAGTATGGTATAGGTCCTTAAGACCACAATTAATTCGACATTGGCCAACAATGGTGGAACTCTTCAATGAAAGATATCAAACCTATGCAAGAGTGTCAACCTTGAGGAGACAAATCCAAGAATGGAAATAGGGGCAGCATGAACCCTTTGACATGGCCTTAGAAAGATACTTTTCATTGTTAAAAACTTGCCCAGGCGATGGATTCTCTAAGGAAAGGCCAATATACCACATCATGGATGGGCTTTGTAATGAAACAAGGGAGACCCTAGGGATGTATGCCCCAGGTCAACTATATGAGCTACAAACCCACCAACTCCAAGAGCTTATCCAACAAGTAGCAAAATAAGAAGGAGAAATAGCTAAATGGGCGAATNTCAATAAGATGACAAAATGGGTACATGAAAGATGTGTAGAATATGCCAACATTATTAGAGGAAGAACCATGATGAACCAAGAAACAGGACAGAACACCACTAGATAATCGGAAAGAAGGGTTGAAGAGAATAAGGATAAGAACTCAACTGCCAATCATACGTATTAATGTAATATTTTCTTGTATGATCATCCCAAAGGCCAATGTCCAATCTTGTGACATTTACATAAGCATTGTGGAGGAATGTTACATCTTGATTTCTTACAGAAATACCGAGTTCAACCGTAGTGACAAAAATCCTAGTCGTGGGGGAGGCCACCGTCAGACTGGTCACATCCTTTCTACCATTTGAACCCAAGCACTTATTATGTTCAACATCCTATTTCCCCAACTGGGTTAGCATCCTCTATTTCACCACATCGTTATCATTCTCTTGAGTACTATCAACCCATGTCCTCTCCAACGAGATCACTACCTCATGTTTCTTACACTTCTTTTCACCCTCAATATTCTCATCATTCACCTCCTTCTACATTGCCACTAGCTGTGCCAGAAGGTTTTGCACCATAGCATCAACCTATGAATGTTACTTGTGCTACTACTATCAATAGTAGTGGGAACCCTTCACGACATCAAAAGCATCCTTTCTTTCAGCAAGACCATAGAAAGTTAACGCATGGTTCCGAAACCACTACATCCTCCAACTCATCACAAGTTCAATGCTGTGATGCATCTGCCTCCTTGAACTCAATGTTTCCTATTATTCTATCTGGGCCACTAATCAACACTTAAACAACCATATAGCCCAATGAATATAGTCATGTGGGGAAACATATCAATCCTTGCATACCATCTTATGATCATGGATGCCATAGTGAGTCAACTCCTTATCACATGACCACATCTTATAATTTTCCCCACTATGCCAACTTTAATCAAGTGTGTGAACCCCAAGTTGGGTACATTCCATCCACCACATCAAAAGAGACCCCTGTGGTTTGGATATGACCATACTCCAATATTTCCCACATGCATGGATTCATATTTTCTATTTATTAATTCTAGCCATGCTTAAAAGTTTAGTTATGGGGGATATCCTCCATTCTGATAAACAAAATTAGTAAATGATTTTCCTTTTCTTTGATTTTTCAATTTTTTGTTTTCTAGTTTTCTGATTTCCAATTTATTATTTTATCTTTTTGATGGTAATCGCATTGGTAAATAAAATACTTATGTGACTTATTGGTTGAGGTTTTGTTCTATGCTATCAAGTCTTAGGTGACTATTTATTTGAACAGTGAGCCCACAACATCCACTCATCCATTCTATTAATAAGAGGTTCTACTCTGGGTATGATGATATTCTTGTTATCATAAAAACTTAAAAGTAATTTTGTGCTCATTATGCCTAGATCAAAGAATGATGGACTAAGAAGGACTGGCCAGGGTTTGACATCAAGGGGACTTATGGATTCTCTTTGGTGACTTCTGTAGGTGCTATCATGCAGCTTGGTCATACTAAGATCCTTGTAGATCTAATAAAAAATGGGAGTAAGAGTAATAAAGGCACTCAATAGAAACTCAATGCGGTTATAGGGGTTCCATTGGAAAGACATGCACCCATGCCTGATGTTGGTGGCTTCTCCGGTTTACTATTGGAAAGGACAAACTGCCAAAGTGGGGGGGGGGGGTCGGGGGTGGGACATGAACACATAAGAAAGAAAAACTTGTGTGTGTGTGTCATAGATTCCAAATCACTCCTTCCTTGGACAAAACACCAAGTGATCATACGCCTTGCTATCATGGTGCTCTTATGGTTGTCCATCATTGGATGAAATAATGTGATGCCACTGATCAGAGGAATGGACTTGGTCTTGATTTTGGAGCGATGGGATAATGATACATTAATCATTCCCTACACTCAGGATTCATTATGCCTTGGGTTAGTTACCTCATGTCCTGATCTCTGCAATCCCTTCTACGATTCACCTCATATCGCTATTCATGTATTTCTCACTTGTGTCTTGTGTAGCATTAAATTCATATCTCATCAAGGTGGTATCTACATGTGTGTGTTTTGTACAACTGGTGTGGATTACATTTCATCCTTTTAGTGCCTATGGACATTTTTAGGTGTGGTTACATAAGGGCATCATAGGTAGGAACCTGCTTTGAGGAGGAACCACTTGCGTAACTTTTGTAATTT
>MNCI01008572.1:61486-90986 GCA_015680685.1 Gnetum montanum
TCTTGGTGAAGGGATAAAATTAATTTGGCAACATTTTTAGTAGTTTTTAGATCACTTACCCTTGATAATATCCTTCGGGCAACGACGAATTTCGAAAAAACTACTACTTGCAACTTGACATGTATCCTTCCCCCATGACTAAGTTAAACACTCCAGGTTATGGTGCATAGGAATGTTGGAATTTAAAATGATGATAAAGGAAAAGATAATTGGAGTAATGAAATACTTGGAGGGTGTAATATGATGTGGTGATGTGCAAAGAGTGAAAATTACAAAAGTTANGGCCAACCAGATGTTTTTGCAACTGCTGTGTCCATGGGAGGTGCTGACTCCATCAAACATTGAAACATCAGCATGGATGGCCCATGCTCCTCGGATAGAAGAGGAAAAACTTTAGGTGCTTCTTCAACGATATCAATCTTAGAAGCTTGGAGTGCAGAACAAAGGGAAGCAACCCATGGAGGAGCCACCGCCACCTGAAACCAAATGAGTTCCAACACAATTATGTAATTATGTAATTTTGTGTCCATGTCCCAATTTTTTTTTGTTTAATTCCACACTACTGCATGAATAAATTCCTAGTGGTCAATAATCCCATACCTATCCATTGTGTAATTAATTGCACTTATTCTCATTTTTTTGACTCGAGGACAAGTTGTTATTCAGTCATGGGGGTATGATGAAGCATCCAGTGGACCACATCAACTGGGCCATGTTGACATGGCCACGTTGACATGGCCCCATCAATGCATCCATTCATGCATTAACGCAGCCTCATTTACATAGGGTCTATCTTTAGCTATAAATAAGCATGCACCCACCGTACTTAGGCATCCATTTGGTAGTTGTAGCGAAACTCTTGCAGTTTGTTTCCGTAGGAGTTAGACTATTTTCCCAAGTGCATGCCCGCAGTGTGATGCTTGTAATTGTACGAAAACTTTATTCGAGTGTGACATGCTTGGACACACATATGATCAGCAATAAAGATTGAGATTACTCCATCATTGTAGCATCCACTTAGTTTTAATTGTTTAATTGTTATTGTTATTTGTTATTTTCTTAGTTAATATTTTTTTACCATCATTTACTATTCCTGTTGTTAAATGCGAAATGAGTACAACTTAATCACAAACATTGAAGTGTAGCTACTTGGTAACCCAGTAGCGTATCTAGGAGCGCTCAAGTAATATACGCTTGGTAAGCCTAGAAGTAGTACACGAGGTCTAAGATGTATACGGATGATTAAGGACGGATGCTTATCACACTTTGGCTAGCTTAGATTCTCTTCTCCCGCTCCCTATTAGCTAAAACAAAGTCATTTTCCATTGTCTCTAGGAGTAGCACTAGTTTAGGTCCACATCATACACCTCACTGTAGACTAAACCATATGTGACAAAGCAAATACTAGTCTAGGTGGAAAGATAGTGAACTACGATCAACGTGTAACGATCTAGATACCACAACTAGCCCATCCACGAAGTTCGACTGGATCATGCGTGAATGCTCATATTTGTATGGTTGAGTGTAGGGGTACCTTGCCACTCATCAAACATGCACCTTGAAATTCTTAAAGCAATCAAAAACTTTAGACTTCCTTTGCAAAAGATAGACCTAAATTTTTTGAGTAAAATCATTAATAAAATATATGAAATACCTATTATTTCCATTTGACAAGGTGTTCATTGGGCCACATACATTGGAATGAATAAGCTCTAGTGATTGTGTTGCACATCATTGTTCTGCTACAAATGGCATGCTACGATGCTTTTCAAGAATGTAAGCTTCACACAATTGTTCTAGATGGTGAATACTGGACAAACTTTTCATCATACTTTCTTTAGCAAGCAATTTTAAACTCGAAAAGTTTAAATTTCGAAAGTGGAGGTGCCATAGCCAAGGCTCATCATTTATAATGGCATTAAGACAATTATAAACACCACTAGAAATACCAACTTGAAGCATATCATTCTTCATCAAAGGAACCTTAAGAATGAGTGTACCTATATTGTCAAAAATGGAGAGTTGATTATCATGAAGGTTCATGACATACCTCTTTTCTGCCAGCTAACCCACACTTAGCAAATTACTCTTCATACCTAGCACATAGAAGACATTAGAAATATATTTATGATCTCCATTCTTCAAGTTGATAAGGATTTGTCCTTTTCCCATCACTGCTATAGTGCTATCATTAGCAAATTTGACTTTGGTGTGAAAGGACTCATTAAGAACAACAAATAACTCCTTTTTGTTACATATATGATTGGTACACCCTATGTCAAGAAACCATGTATGGTAGTTTGGTGCTTCACTAGTTGTGATGACCATCAAGAGAGCATGGTCGCCATCATCATCATCTTCTTGTGCACAGTGAGCCTTCTAAGTATTATCCTTATGTCTACACTCATTTGAATAATGGCCACGCCTATGACAAGAGTAACAGACAACATTGGATTTGTCATACCTTCCTCTACCATGCCCATGGCCACGACCTCTTGAATTTTGCTGATGACTAGAATATGATTTTTATTGGTCATTGCCTCCAACTCCATGATTGTTGTTATGACCACCACAACTCCTAGTGTAGTAGCCCCCATGTCCTTGTTTTCTACCATGAGAATCACGATGCTTTTGACTTGTTTCACCACCTTGATCACCTTTGATGGAGACTTGGCCTTGAAAGGCTTGCTCAATCACATTCTCAACTTTTTTCTCATTCATTTGTTGCTCATGGGCTTGCAAGATGCCAAATAATTCCTCGATAGTCATTGAATAGAGATCATGTGCTTCTTTTATTGCCACCATGATATGCTCAAATCTAGCTGTGAGCCATCATAAAATCTTCTCCACTTTAGCCTGCTCTTTATACTCCTCTCCATATGCTTTCATTTGATTTGTCAGAGCAAGAACATGACTAATATAAGTAGCAATAGTCTTGGAAAACTCCATTTGTAAGAGCTCATATTGATGTCTCAAAGTTTGGAGTCTTACCTTCTTAACTCTACCCGCACCTTTGTATGACATCATCAAGGTATCCTAGGCTTACTTTGATGTGGTTGCTCCTGCAATCTTCTAAAAAATTTTATCATTCATCCCTTGATGAATGAAATATAATGCCTTCTTATCTTTCTTTTGTTCTCACGGTGGGCATTCTTCTATGCATCAGTTGCATTTGCTACAAGATTAGCAACACTATTTTCCACAACATCTAGCAGCTCGTGGAAATCAAAAAGCACCTTCATTTGGACACTCCATCAATTGTAATTTTGCCCATCCAAGATAGGAACTGAAATTTGAGTTGAACTATTCATTGGAACTTTTAGCTCTAATACCATTGATAAGAATTAACATGGAACAAAATAATAGGTGCAAGAATAGAGTAGATATGAGGAGAAACACAAATATTGTATTTCGATGTGGTACATGAAAGCTACTATCAAATGACCTATTTATAATAGGCTAAGTCCACCAAACTTCCATTCTTTTTCTAACTGAACTAAAACTGGAGGTTAGAATTACATCATGATAACCCATTAAACTTAAATTGATTCTTATAATAGAAACAAGATTAGCTCCCATTCTTTTCTAACTGAACCTAGAGGTTGGAGGTTAGAATTACTAACAGACTCGACCATAACTTAAACTGAAACTTAAACTGATACTTAAACTGAAACTTAAACTGATACTGATTCTTGTAATAGAAGCAGGATTAATAACTAACATTACTGTGGAAATGTTGATAGAGGTCAGCATCCCAGAGCGACGATCCTTGTTCGCTGGACACCCACGTCCTTGAAGGTTGATGCTATAAATGACGGTCTTCGTGAGCAATTCATGAGCACAACAGACCCGACTTAGATTTCTTCTTACTTTCCTTCCTTTAACCGCGGCGGTCAAACATGTTCAAGAATCAATTGCAGGAGCTGACGCAGCAATGTGGCTTCATTCTGCCTTCATATCACTGCGTTCGTGAAGGCCTGGACCATTTCCCCAAATCTAAAGCGATGGTCAGTTTTAATAATGAGACGTTTCTGAGTCCCAAGTTTATACTACTCTTCGGGAAGCGGAGGAGGCAATGGTTGAAGTTGCATTGTTACCCAATCAAAATTCTTTCATCAACGTGATAGGATATTACATGATCTACCACCCATAAACTTGATATTCTGCTGCGAGCAATAACGCACAACCTTTCTCTCAAACTTGCCACGTTAAGCCTTTTTGCGAATATGCAAATGTTCAGTCTTGAATGACACGTTTAGAAGATTAAGTGATGGGAAGCTTCGTAAAGCGGTGGGGACACTAGACAATAAAAGGACATGCAATGCTCAACGCTCTCTGGTTGGCTAAGGTTGACAAAGCAAAAGAAAGGGACTGTCGAACAACTGCAAACTTGCTACTAGCTTATTGCTTCAGCCACTTAGGTTGTCAGAATTCTACGGGTTTTCACATTACCGTCAAACATAACCACGAAGGCTGCAGGGTACCGATTTCACCGAATTTGGTAGTACAATGTCGTGTATTTCGACTGATTTCTTCTGGTTTTTATTGTGATAGCCGACTCAAAGTTGTAAATGATGGTAATAGTTCATAAATCATAAGCAGGCACGTACACTCTGAACTGCCGAAATGGGCTTTTAATAATGGACTCATACCTAGGCAAGACAAGGAATTCACCATGTCCCTATGCACAATGCACAACAGTGTTGACATCAACACTTAGCCCCCTAACTAAGAGTTTCAGAGAGAGGAATGAAATTTTCTAAGGTTAGTGATTATGGCTAATCATTCTTCATCCTCACATGTCTTACATTCACATGACCATGATGATAACATGATAAGTTAACATAAATCCCATCCTTCATAATCCAACATAACTAATAAAACCAATACAATTGAAATAGATTGGGAAGAATCATAGAATTGTTAAAATATATTATATAAAAGAGATTTTAGATAATAGCAATGTAATATAATGTGTAGCATTATACTTGCATAAATATTGGATGGTGTTATGGTGGTCCAATGCTTAGCAACTCAAATGATCATGATGATTATCAAAAACATATTGAAAAGCACAAATAGCTTAAACTAAAAATAACAAAAGGTGATGATGGACTTAATATGCATGAGATGATGATTGAAATGCAAAAAAAGTATGCAAATGTAGTTATATACAAATGAAATGCATGAAAATGAGAAGAGAGTAGGTGACTAAGGATCCACCAAGTGTCTGCAAGGGGTACCTGAGTAGAAATGCTTTATATGGAATGCATTAAAATTTCTATTTAACTTGTATCCTTACAAGTCAACAATTTTGTAGATGTTGGGGCAATGATATTAGTGACTTGGTATGGTCTTGATCACATGGAAGAAAACTTAGTTTGTGGGCCTATTTGACTAGACACCTTGTCTCTCTTAAGGACTAAGTCATCTTTTTAGAAGACTTTAGCTACATACGTCCTATCAAACCACCTTTTAACAATTTGTTGATGGTTAAGTAATCTTTCGACCACCTTGATCCTTTTTAGTTCTAAGGCCCAAAGATCATATGTGCTTGAGACTAAGTTTTTGTTGATTGATATATAATCCAAGGAGAACTGGTATGTTGAAATTTGTAAATTTATTGGTAGTATTGGTTCTTGACCATACATGAGATCATAAGGTGTGGTTTTGATTGATTCTTTATGATGAATTATATTAGCCCATACTGTTCATTTTAATTGTTCATGTCATGTTTGTGGATTATGAGTTACCATCATCTTAACCCCATCTAATATGATTTTGTTAGATGACTCAACTAAGCCATTACTTTGTGGGTAATACTTGGTTATAGCTTTTACACTAATATTATGTTCCCTAGCCTAATTTGTAAACTTTGTAGAGATGAAAGTGGGTCCATTGTCTACTACAAAAGCATAAGGATACCAATATCTTGAAATTATATCATTTTCTAAAAAGTAAATAACTTCATGAGAAGTTGCAGTTTTAGTTACTTTCACTTCTAACCAATGTGTGCAATAATCAATAGTTATTAAGATAAACTTATGTTAGGTCATTAACAATGGGTTAATTACTCCAATAAAATCTAATGTCCATTGTGAAAATGGTCTAGTTTCTATAATAGGTTGTAAAGGGGCTGAGCTCTTGGAATCCTTTCCCTTGAATATTTGGCATTGGACACAAATTTTTACTAGGTTGTAAGCATCATTAATCGTAGTGGGCTAGTAGTATCCTACCCTAGTGATTTTAGGCACTAGTGGGCAATATCCTATGTGTCCTTCCTCATGAAGCTGCTTTAAAGCATTGTTAGCTTGCTCTTGGTTTAAACATTTAAGGTATATTCTTTGGAAATTTTTCCTAAATAATTCACCATTAATTAGGGTAAACTTAGAACATTTGGATATCAAAAGCTTTCTTCTACATCTAGGCAAATCTGAAGGACAACGATGAAAAGTTAAGTAAAACTTAATATCACCATACCATGGGTCATGTAATCAGTTAGGAGCAAATGGGATATTTCCTTCCTCATCAATGGACAGTATATGAAGGGGAAAAAATTCTTTATCTTTGGATGCATCATAATTTTCTATAGTTGATGTTGTGGCCGGTAGCTTGGAAATACTAGTTCCTCTAACTAACTTGGCCACTTTCCACTAGATCTTGTACTCTTGTAGTTTGATAATCCATTTGGCCTGTTTCTCACTGGGATCTTGTAATTTAGCTAATACAATAGTGGCTAGATCGGGAACAATAACCAAAGCCTTTGTGTTTAATAAATAGTAGTGAAACTTCTTCAAGGCTTTGATCACAACATAAAATTGTTTTTCTACTAGTGAGTATTTTAATTTCACATTTTTCAAGGGTACGAATATGAAAGATATGGGCTATTCACCTTGATCAACTACATCTTAGGTTAAGATAGTGACAACGGTAATGTCACTAGAGAAAGCGTATATAAGGAAATCATTCACATATCAAGAAGAGGCTAGGATTGGGGCATCTATAATGGTAAGAAAAGTGTTCCTTCTTTTCTCTATCCAATGCATATTACCATCTTTCTTAAGCATCTCATTCAAAGGTCTAACTAATTTGGCATAGATAGGAATGAAACGTTTAACAAAATTCATTTTTCCAAAGAAGGATCTTAAATTGGCTTTAAACAAGGGGTAAGGCACTTCTAGAATTGCATTTACTTGCTCAAGATCAATCATAATTATTTCCTTAGTTACTATGTGACCAAGAAACTTACCACTTTGAATGCCAAAGATAGATTTCTTTACATTCAACGTAATACCAAATCGTCTACATCTTATGAAAAAATTTCTAAGGTCTCTAAGGTGTGTACCCTGATCTTTGAAGAAAGTGGTTAAGTTGTCTAGATAAATAATAATGCATTTCTTGATTAACCCCTCAAAAGTCTTATCCATTACTCTTTAAAAGGTAGAACCAACATTTATAACACCAAAGGGCATCTTGACATACTAAAAGGTTTCTCATGTTGTTGTAAAAGCAACCGTATATTGGTCCTTCTTACTTATCAAGATTTGATTATATCCTAAATATCCATCCAAAAATAAATACATTTGAGCACCATTCACAATTTGTAATAGCTCTTCCATAAGAGGAATTGGGTTGTTATTTTTAATACAGGAAGTATAAAGATTATGAAAGTCAATACATAATCTTAACTTATCGGTTTGTTTTCTAACAGGCACTAGATTAGATATCCAACTTGAATGTCATACCAAATAAATGATCTTAGATTCTAGGAGTTTATCAATCTCTATTTTCATCAAAGCTTCGATCTTGGGATATACGGGTCTAAGCTTTTGCATGAATGGTTTATTATCTGGGTTAAGGGGAATCATATGCGTCATTACTAGTAGATTAAAAGTCTTGAGATCTTCATATGTCCAAGCTAAGACATCATCGAATTCCTATAATAATTCAATAAAGTTTCAGTTTTCATTTGTAGGTAAATGAGCTCCTACTTTAATGGGGTGATATTTTCCTTTCTTTCAAATTTGAATAATTTCTGTTTTAGCTAACATTTGCCTACTAGTGTTTTTTTTTTTTTTGACATTTCTTTGGTTTTGGTATGTAAGTCATCAAATAAAGCTTATCTAGTTGCTATTTTGGGAGAGATTTTATTTAAAAATATGACATCCTTTAATATAACTTCTTCATTAATTTGAGAAACTTTAAAACAATGATAACTAAATTCATCTTTAGAAAATAAAACTCACAAATATGATTATCATCATCAAAAACTTGGAAAGAAAAGATATTATCAAGAATAGAATAAGACTTAACCTTTTCAATAATGATTTTTAAATCCCAAGCATTGTGTTTAAAAGGAACATCTAAAGTATTGGGCATTTGGGCTAGTGCATCAAGAACATAATTTTCTTCTCTAAGGATATGTTCAATAGATATGTGTTCAAATTATTTAAAAAGGTTCAAGGATGTAAGCTTTATATGCTTTCATGGTAGCATCCTTATCATCAAAGATTCCATTAACTTGATTTACTATTAGTTGAGAGTCATTATAAATCTTGAGTTTGGATAGGTTGTAATGTTGGGCTAGCTTGATCCCATGTATAAGTGCCTCATATTGAACCATGTTGTTAGTCACAGGCATTTTGAAACTAATGGCTTTAAGAATAGGGGCTTTGCCATGAGGTATGAGCATTAACTCAATCCCACATCCTTTCTTGGAGGAGGTGCCATCTACCCTTAACATCCAAGTGTTGAGATTGATAAAATTTGAGAAATTAGGCCTTTGATCAATGTAACAATGATCATCATTGAAACTTGGCTTGTCTTCAAATGCTCTGTTGGTTAGAATTTCTTTTATATCTTCATCCCTTCCTAGTGGCAATGGGTTGCTACAGAGGTATGTTCTCCCATCATGTTGAGATAAGATAAGGTATTATCATAGACCTCTTCACATTCTCTAAAGGCTTGGTAATACTAAATGGAATATGTGTAAGTAAAAGGGTTGGGTTTTAGAGTTTCACTCACAACATCATTTGCAAGATATTTTCCAAGTCCTACCTTAACAATTCCAATGAAAAAGTTGGTACTTTGATTTTCCAAGGAGTGATTTTGCTGATTCGAAATCGTTCCCACTTGCTTATAAATTGGTTTTCTTAGTATAACAATGTATTTAGATTTTTCTTTAATGGAAATTAATAGCTTTGAAAAATCTAATCTGAAGAGGCCTTCAAACTAGGCTTCAAAAATCCTTTACAGAAGCACACCATAAGTGGATGACATGTCAACTACTAAGATATCTGTATAACATGTGAAAGTAGGATATTGTTTAAGTTGTAGTTTCACTTATTCTAACATGGTACATTTGACCCATCAAGTTTTATCACTCTTCTCACTTGTGGTAGCATTTGTACTTCTAACATTTTACACACTTCTAATGGCATGATGCTAACAGTTGCACTAGAGTCCATTAGGAAATTATGAACATTTTTTCCTAAGATGACTAGGGTAGTTAAGAAAGGTGGTTGATCTCTCTTATTTGACATGACATTTGATGAGTGGCGAGGTACCCCTACACCCAACCATACGAATCACAAAGCATTCATGCATGATCTGGTCGAATTCCATGGACTTTGTAGTTTTTGATGCACTAGTCTTCTAGGAAGTAAACCTTGCCTTAAGGTTGATTGTCTTTCTAATTACACTTTTGACGTACACTAGTATGATTAAGTGTAATTCAAGCATCTAATTTTTATCATTTTGTATTTTATGATTTTGGTATTTAAATAGAGATAAAGTAATTGGATTAACTAATTTAATTAACTAATTAACTAGTATCTAAGTAGTCCTAACATAAGTAGTCAATCCCACTTTTCACACACATCCTAAATCCATGTATCCATTACTAGGTTACCAAGTGCTACACTACTGGTCATACCAAGCAATAACACTAGTACGATTACCAAGCAAATATGTGTTATGCTCAAAGTGGTCATACTTATGTGTTTAATCTATCTAGCTTATCTTGCTTAATTACTTCATTAGCTTAATTACAAGAAAACATTAAATTAATAATTGAAAACATTAAATGCATAAATGAAACATTTAAGCTATTCAGAATGCTGCAAGGTTTATCAAGAAGTTCATCTTTATTGCTATACATACTATTGTGCTTAGGTACAATAATGCTTGAATAAAGATTTGTATACTCAATGACTCCTACTGCAGGCACTCAGGAAAAATATTCTATCGTTCAAATAGAAAAAATACAAGAGCTCTACTACTACTTTGAAAATAGATGCCATAAATGTAGTTGGTGAGCATGTATTTATAGACTAGGATAAACCCCTACATTGATGGGGCCACATCGATGTAATAGACTACATCGACTAGGCCTAGTCAACGTGATAGAATACATTAATGGGGCCAGGTCGATGGGGCCCAATTGATGTAATAGAATAAAACTCATCATACCCCCATGATTGAATAAAGAATCATCCTTGAGTTCTTTACAAAATTAGGAAGGTATGAGATTATTGACTGGTTTTCAACATAACAAAACAAAACAACATAGACATAGCAGTACTAAGTGCCCAGTGTATAGACCAACACATTACAAAAATTATAGTGTTCATTACATAAAATTGAACACCATGACATGATTTTTCAAAATTTGATAGCATGTTCTTTAATGACATGAAGTTGGTGGAGAAGGTCAAATAGTCTTAGGTGATGGTGGCTCCTGAGGCTTCGAAGGAACTTCACCAACTTTAGGCACATGTGGTGGCTAAGGCAATTGTGGCTATCTTGATGTTGTTGTGACTTCAAGTGAATGGCGAAAAGCATCTATCAATGCCTTCATTTTATCTTCTTTACTCCTAGGATTGTTCATGGTCCATGCAGCTTTGCTAATGTGGGCTAGGATTGGAACATCCCAAGGACAAGGCATAATAGGAAATAGCTCTTTAACATTGACAAACCAAGCAACAAATTGCTTGCACTCAATGTCAAATGCTTGAAGTGTATCTTGTAGCACTTGGTAGTTGTTTATTCATTTGGCTAGGTTCTGTACAATTGATCTTTGGTTGATGAATTTCACCTTGAGAACCTCAAGTTAAACATTTGCCACTACAAGCTTTTTCTTAGTGTCTTTATGAGTCTTAAACTCAACGTCATACAATAAGTGTGAGCTAGCCACTTTCTTCTCAAGCTTAGACTGTGGTCGTTCGACAGTCAACATGCTAGGTTTGAATAACGATGGTTGGATAGCTCCATGTATTCCATCATCTCTTTAATATACAACTCCTTCATGTAGATTTCCACCTTGTTGTAGGCATCAATCCCATTGATAATGGGTTGCCATATTTTTATGCCTTGTTGGAGTTGCTGGAGGGTCTCATTAATATTTATCTTCACTAGTTGGATATGCCTTTCATTTACCTCTATCTGTAGGACAACCTAGTCTTTGTAATGATTTTTAACATTTTCAAATTTCAGAGCCTCAATTTTCTAGGAAACAATCTTGATGGCCAATTTTTGGCATAAGATGTGGACCTCCTCCATGGAGAGATTACGATTCTCCATTGCTAATCTCCTCAATTTGACATTTTCCCTTGCAAGCTACTTCTACTATTGATGAATAAAATCTTCTAGCTATTTTTTTTTGTGCATCAATATTTTGCAAGAGATGATTTTCTATAGTCAAGGACTCATTTTCCTGATGTGTCTAAATCAAGTCCTTTCATACTACATGAGTTTTAGCTTTTTCTAATGACTGATTGAAGATCATCATTACCATTTCTTACTCAACCCCCTTTAGCTATTCTTGAAGCTGCTAAAAAGCTTCATCTCGTGTCAATGTAGGGTTGATAAAAGTAGGGTCAAAAATTTGGGCATGCAACTCAACAACTTCTATGGCCAAGCTTTGATTATGTACTTGAGTCATTTCAAGTTTCCCTTCTAAGATGAGGCACCTATCCTTTGTCTCTAATAGCTCTAATTGGGTTGTAATGATGGTATCTAGAAAATCAAAGATATCTAGGATCGATTGCCCAGTTCCCACCAGTCGGTCCAACAGTTCTTCATGCTAGGCTACACTCAATCACCCACTAATTATCCCTATAGACATCAACACATCTCTTAGTGCAGAAACATTTGGTTCAAGCACTACAGTTGCATTTAATGTCTTAGTGACTCAATCAAAAATGATCTCTATAGTTGTTCCTTGCCCTTAGTGCTACATCACCAATACAGTTGCCTCCTCACCCTCCTTCAAGCACACCAAGAAGAAAGTGGAATTCTAAAAGATTTTTGGGAATAGATAATGTTGAGAAAGAGACATTGTCACCTCTTAGGCACTTAGATTTAATCTTGCAAGTAGCTATGTTCATTGGGTAGACAACATTGATCCACCTTTCTCCATTTGGTTGATTATACGAGCCACTTCTTTGAGGTGACTCATGGCCAGTCTATACATAGATGGGTCTCCACCACTAGTTCCTACTTTCTACTCTCATTATTGCAAGAGCTACTCTCAGATTTTCCACATGTACTCATTCACACTATGGGATTTTGGTGTTTGCTCATGAGTAGGTGGTGAAGGTGGTAATTGCTACTCCTCTTCTATGGTCATGGTAGGCATCTTATCCTTCATCATCTCAACCCATGAAGCATTAGAAGCATGCCTAAGTATATCATTTTCATAGCAGACTATTCTTACTCTTTTGCATAATTTTTTAATTAGGCAGGGAAAAGGAAAGGTCTTTCTTCCATGTTCATTCTCCTTGAAGCACTTCTCTATTTCTAGAAAGATTAGTTATGAAGGATTTGCAAAATTTTTTTACTTAGAGTGATGCATGCTTGGGTGGAGAAGGCTATCACCTTACTAGGCCTCACTGTTGGATTGAGGTGGTAGGATGTTATCTTAAAATAGACTTGCTCCACCAGTGTGAGCATGCCAAACTCCTTGCAATCAACCCCATAACACTGCTAAGTCCATTCCTTTTTTGCTCTAGGATTGGCTTGTGTTAATAGCTCTACCAACTATGTTCCTACGTCAAGCAACCCAAGGACCTATGTAATGGCTTCTACTGAGTAGGATACTTGAATATCCTTGATTTTCATAATGGCTCTTACTCTCATGTTATTCCAGAAGAGATACATTTCTCCCATGTACCACTCCCCACTGGAAGTGATGATTGGCCACATGGGAGAGTCTTGCAATTGAGCTCTGACATCTTTTGGAGCTCATTCAAGGAATGACTTGAAGTTCAGTTCTTGAAAAACTGAGCATTGAATTTCATGATTCCCAATTATGTCAAGGTAGGCTTGTGTGAGTCTAACTTCTAGTTTAGGTATAGGGCTTGGTGCCTCACCTCACTATGAGTGTTTCGATGTAGCTTCTTCTTTGGGAATTTATCAGATAGATTCCAAATCGATCTCATCTATAAGGGATCCTATTACATGGGCTACCTCAGCATATTCTTGCCATGTTCTTGTTGGCCCCTTCCTTCTCTAGGTCATTTCTTCCATGGTTGCGATGGTCCTTTCTCTTGTGATCTCTTTGGCCTTAGTGCCATCTATGATCACACATAACAACAGATTAGTAATTATTATGTAACTTAGAATGATTGGAATACCTTGTCTCATAGGGAGGTTACATTTGGCTAGGGTGTGATTAGGGTTGGATGGATTTAATATTTAATTATTAATTTAATCTTTGGTTTACTAAAATTGTTGGAAGAATTAAATTCTCAAAAATTAATAGTTTAATAGCATTTTACATCTTAACCCTTTGGGGGAGTTAGGAAAAATTTCAAAAAAAATTTGTCAAAAACTTGGGGTTTGCTACCCCCATGACTAAGGGCTTAACTCTAATAACTACAGGGTCAAAAAAACAAGGTGATTCAAATAAATGGTACGAGAGTTATAGGCTTGGGAAGGTTTTGAACTTTGAAAATTGCAAAAACGCCTTGGGCATTATGGATCAAATGTGAAAAATCCAAAGTGTTCAATGGTGTTTATACTATTTTTGCATTGCATTGATGGGGCCTCATTAATGGGGCCCAATCAACATGGCCTGTTGTGTTGATAGGGCCTCATCAATGTAGCTATTGACCACCATTGACTTTTTTTGACTTGGTCAAAACATGAAAATTACAAAGAGATTTTGAATGAAACTGGGATCAAATCAAAGCCCAACCATCCATGAATATGATGAAAATGTGAGAACAGGGTATTGAAGTCCTAAAAATTAAGAGTTCAAGGAGCATAGAGTGGTTTGCACAATGGAATATGTGAAAGATAGGATTGTAACAATGTTGAAGGTAAGGGACTTAACTAACCAAACCAAGAGATATGTAAGTGGGTTCTCCCCATAACAATCATCTACCCTTGTTGCCCTTGCATAACCCCAACTAAGGAGCCCATGGGCCCCACATTTGATTAATAGTCATGAAAAATTAAGGACCAACCAAAAAGAAACTATCCAAGCATTCCAACATTTCTAACTAAGACATCTAGCATAACATAGAAATCAGTAGTGAGGTGAGTTATGGTAGCATAAATGGATGACTAAGAAGGTGGGATGAAATCCTGAATTGAGTTTGTAAGAAGTTCCTTGTGGAATATGTGTTTAAAATGACCTGAGAAGATTTATCCTTAGTCCAGATCAAAACCAACCTCTTTTAGTGACTTTGCATCGCCACTTCAAGACTGATCTACTCACCCAAGACACAAGAGTGCTCCCATAAAATAACCACCATTCCATAAAGAGAAGAAAAGAGAAGTAGGAAGTGAGAGAGAGAGGACCTTAGTTAGAGGGGACCTTTAGACAAGGGTGCATGTCTTTCTAGTTCCATAACTAGTGCTTGTAGCCCATTTATTTGTCTAAGTGGTGTGATTTGAATTCCCATAATGTTTTTTTTAATTTTTTTCTCATTTTTTCTTATTTTTTTCTTTCTTCTCTCTTTTTTTTAGATGGGAACCACACCATGCAAAGGCTTTATTTGTCTTCCTATTAGTGGTTGGAATGGAATGGTAAGAAGGTCATGAAAAACACCCAAGCACTTAAGTAAGTAGAAGAGTACAAGAAGTATTGAATTCTCTTGAAGTCACATCCTTTACAAACATTTGAATCTTTTTCAATTCCAGAACTACCAAGGTTAATAATTGATTAAAAATTTCTTTAATAAAAGGGACCTCAAACTCCTAGAATAAGGAAAACCATAGAGTTTATTGGATGATCAAATGACATGTACTCATTACTTGTTCGATGAAAAATAAACCATGTCATAGTCATTAGACATCAAAATTCAAAAATAGAAACCAGACATCAACAATCACAACATTAAGCACAAACCATCATTAGTAAACAACAATAGTGGCACTGTGTCCTGTGATAATAAAGCACTTTTATTAGTAAGAATAATGAAAATTCACACTTAAATGAAACAAAAAAAAGTAAAATATATGAGAAAGTGTAAAATAATCAAGAAAGGTTCAAAGGTACTAACGATGGTGCAAAATTGGAAAAAATTTGAAAATAAAAAATTTGTAAAATAAATAACTTGTAAAATCAAAAATGTGAAAAATAAAAAGTAGAAAAACTAAGAAGCCATATGGATCATTAGCACACAGATGGCCATCTCCCCCATGATTGAGTTGGAAGGAAGAGATCTGAGAAATGGAACATGGTTGTCCTTCCATTGAGGTGGTAGTTGAAATTTAAATTTTAATGATTAATCATCTCCAAATGTTCCAAGTTACTCCATGACTCAATTCGGGTTAGAGTAAAGAGTGAACTGATGCTTAATGGCCATTTCCTCGGAAAAAAACCATTGCTGCAAACTACAAACCATGGAAAGAATGTAGATTTCTTGGATTTCTCTCTCCTTACTCCCATATCATGGTTTTTTTTCCTTTTTTGACTTTCGTATATAATTTTTATTATTAACAAGTATGTGTTGATGCATAAGTTTTGGTCACACCAACACTAGAAAAGAAAACTTGTTTTAGGAGACTATTGCCTAGGGTGCCTCCTATATGGGAATAGTCTTAGCTGAAGAGGGCTATGTGGCCTTTTGCAAATAATAAATTAAAAAGAAATATAGAATTTAAATTAAATAATGGTCTCAAAGTTAAGAATACAATGAGTAACTAAAAGAAATAAATTTTCCCTGGTCCTGCTGACATTGCTAGTCCATGACTGTTGATGGTATCCACTATTGGGTAGGAAGATCATGATCATTGCAAGAGAGGGAGAGAGAGAAAGAAAGAGAGAAAGATAGGCTACCCATCGTAGTCTGCACAGGGTAGTAACTACGGTCCTTAAAGCCTGCCACTATCTACTGCCTTTTGTACACCATCGTAGAGAGGAAGATCGTCCACCTACATCTGCACCACTGAGACAAGCTCCTACCATCACCAAGAAGACCTGCAAGGATTTGATTTTGAGCTGCTGGCTCCTAACTTGGACCCTCCTTGAAGATCAACTAGTAGCCTATAAAGAAAAGAAAAGAAACGAGGAAACTATTGCTTAGTGGAGAGGAAGCTGCCCCTCTAGATTGATAGCCAGAGCCTGTTTTGGGACTCCCTCGATTCCGCACCATCAAGCCCCCTGTCTAGAATCCATTTTATAGCCATTGCAACCATCCATAATGATGTCTACATTTCATGTAATGGCTATAGAAATCGCCACCACTTCTTGTATAATAACACCCACATTCTCCAATTAAGTACCCACTTATGTCTGTAACCGTCGTAACTTCCAAAACATCTGCTACTAATGATCGTAACCACCATCATTAATGACCATAACCACCATCATTAATGATCGTAATCACCATCATTAATGACCATCACCTGATAGTTTAAATTCCAACTACTTGCATGATTTTTATTGTGGTTATTAAGTGAAAGAAATAGAAACGTTGATAATCATGGCCCCATGCGAGCATGGAAGTGTTGACATCAACACTTAATCCCCAAAATTTTAATTGCATGCCAGTGCAAGGAACAAGACCACATAAATTTTAAAATGATTGAATAGGTAGGGAATCACAAACATCACAAAATAAGTAAATGAAAACTTAAAAGTAAACTGTATTGATCTAAACATGATTAAAATAACCATATAATCAAAACTAAACTAAACGCAGGCCACCCAAACCACACCATCTTATTTAATCAAACTCTAAATATATAATTTTATTATTTTAAATACATATATCTATATATAATTAAAATATAATTATGATTTCTTTCCCACTCTTCTTACAAAGTAAAAGCCAACAGCATGCAAACTACTTTGAGCACAAGACCCATACTAAACTTAATGAGGAGGACAAGCTCATATTAGATTGTGGTTAGTCACAATTTTTAGGTTTTTCCTTGGAAATTTTTTTTTTGAGATTGAGAATGAAAATGGATGAAAAGAGATTATTTGCCTTTTTTTTTTGGAAAATAGGTTCAAAAGGGGAAATGGAGGTTAGGGTAAGGATAACTACCAGATCCCATCACACTTAAGAACTTATTACACTGCCAATAAACATGATCCTCATTCCTTTTTATTTTTTTCTTTTTTCTTTTTTTTGAGAAAACTTTGCCCATGGTGTACTTCATTCTTAAGGTAGGAATTCCAACATGAGTCTAACCAATTAGCTACACTACCAATGAACACGATCCTTTCGGAACTTTTTCCATGGTGCAATTCAACTCTCGTGTATGTGCCTTTAATTACAATTTGATAGCATCATAGCAGGTCTCTTGGGTGGCTAAGGGTTCTGAAGTGGAGATGAACACACTTCTCCCCATTATTCATAGGGTAATCATGGATCATCACACTTGAGGTCTAGGGCTTATGAGAGGGAAAATGGGATTTTCCAAGGTTACATAGTGATTATGGCTAACCACTCTCCAACATCACCTATCCTACACTCACATGATCATGATTATTACATGATAAGTTAGCACAAATCTCATGCTCCATAATCCAACATAATTAGAGAAACTAAAACCTTGAAAAAGACTCGGAAGAATCAAAGAATTATTAAAATATATAGTATAAAAGAGATTTTATGTAATAGTAATAAGAAATATCATATAAATCATTATACTAACATTATTTTTAGATGGTGTTCTGATGACCCAATGCCTAGAAACTCAAAAGACCATAGTGATTATTAAAATCATATAAAAAGAAAAAATCAAAATAATATGCCAAGAAAGAAATGATGTAAGTGCAAAGAAAATATGCAAATGCAACTATATACAAATGAAATGCATGGTGAAGAGGAAGAAAACATGCAACTAAGAATCTACTAGGTATCCACATGGGGAACCTAAGTAAAAATGCTTTGGATGGAATGCATTAAAATTTCTAGGTAACTTATATCCTTGCACATCAGCAACCTTGTACACATTGGGGCCAATGATGTCTTTAATTTGGAATGGGCCTGACCACGTAGGAGAGAACTTACTTTGAAGATTTTCTCGGTCAAATGTTCTACCTTTTCCAAAGACTAGGTCTTCTATCTTAAAGGTTTCACCAATGTACTTCCTGTTAAGACATTGTTTAACAATTTCTTGATGCTTAAGATTACGAAAATCAAGACCTAATCTTAACTTGCTTATTCATTTTCTATTAAGTCTTTCTTTAATATAAGTTTTAATGATAGGTCTAGGTCTTGGTGGATCATCAGATATAGCCTATCTAGGAGAATTTTCCATGAACATGTCATTAAAATTTAGCACACCTTCAAATGCTTTAAGAGGTATGGTTTTACTTACATCTTTATCTTCCCCTAAAGGTGGTGGATCACTTAGATGAAATCCATCGTGTTGTTGATAAGGTAAGGTGTCTCCATACCTTTCTTCACGTTCTCTAGAACTTTGATAGGATTGGGTGGAACCTATATGAGAGACAAGATTTAGTTTTGTACTTCCACTCACATGTTCACTACGCTCAACCTCAATAACCCCAACATAAAGATTATTGTTTCGATCTTTCAAAGATTGATTTTGTTGATCCAAGGCTATAACTACTTGTTTGCAAAAGGATTCTCGAGGTATAGTCATGTATTCAAATTTTCCTTTGATAGGGATTAATAGCTCTGAGAAATTTGACCTAAAGAAGCCCCTAAACTTGGCTCCAAGAGTCCTAGATAAGAGCACATCATAGGTAGGTGACATGTCAACTACTAGGATATTTGTGTAACATGTGAATGTAGGGTATTGTTTAAGTTTCACTTTCACACCTTTTAATGACCCTACTACATGTACATTGGACTCATCAAGTTGAATCACATTTTTCGTTTGTGGTATCATTTGTGCTCCTAAAGTCTTACATACCTCAAGTGTCATGACACTAACAGTTACTCTAGAATCCATCAAACAATTATGAACATTCTTCCCTAAAATGATCAATATTGTTAGGAAAGAAGGTTGCTCTTTCTTGTTCATCATAGATAGCACATTAGGACTTTCCACAAAGTGAACTTGTCTTTTGAGGATTGGGAATTTTTCTTTTCTAGTTTCAGGTGTATGAACTATGTTCTGTATCACGTCTTTCATTTGGTTAAATTGTAAAAGGTTATACATTGAGATGTTAGATTTACTTTTTTTCAAATCCTCTACTAGATGATAAGTCTTTTGTTCATCTTTAGCTTCTTGTTGATGTGGAGTTCTTCTAAGTATAGAAGGTGGGTTTGATCATTGTGGAACATTTATTTGGGATGACCTGGTTTGAGTATTCGTGTTACTTTGACTAGGAGCTCTTCTATTTGGAGGAGTATAAGGGTCATTCCTAGTTTGTTGTTATGAGTTGTTTGTTTGAGATGACCCAATTTGAGTATTTATGTTACTTTGAGTAGGAGCTCTTCTATTTGGAGGAGTGTAAGGGTCAGTCCTAGTTTGTTGCTGTGGTTGTTCATAATGTTAGTAAGTCTATGAACGTTATGTGGGTTGGGATTGCTTACCATAACTTGCTCCAATGAGGAAACATCTTCATTTTCTATTTTATGAGGTACCTTAAGAACCATAATAGGAGGTTTTCCATTTTGTTGACCTTGGGTGTTGTCGTCATATAATGCTAAAAATTGGGGAAAAGTCTAGTTAGAATGTTTCCTAGTGTTATGGAGGTGACAATAATCATCATTGGTTGATGAACTTGACTTTTCTGGTTGTATAGGATCCTTGTTGTTGTTTCTCTTTAATTCAACTACTTGTTGGAAAGTTTTTGAAGCTAAGTTAATATCTAGGTCATTCGATCTTGAGCTTGAGTCATGGGTTCAATAGGATTAGGTACCTTGTTTGGGTTTATGATGGACTGAGTTAAGGCCTTCAATTGATCCTCATTCAAACGAATGTTAGATGGTAGGAACGGAGAAAATGTGGAACCTTGAAAATAGCTGATGAGTGACGAGGTACCCCTATGCTCAACCATACGAATACGAGCATTGCACGCACGATCTGATCAAATTCCAAGGACTAAGTGCTTATGCTCCCTTGTGGAACAAGGATAGGTTGGTTGATCGTTGTCTTCCCAAGTTTACCTGTATGTCATGATTGTATGGTTAAGTAAACTTGAGGCATATGATTTTTATAGATTTTATGTTTTTATGTCCTACGCTAGTAGGGAAGGAGAAAGGTAACTAAGTGACTAATTTAACTTAACTACTGATTAACTAAGTTCTAACTAATCCTAACACTAGCATCCGCTCCCACTTACTGTACACATCCTGAACCAGTGCAACACTTTATGGGATTACCAAATGCTAATCGTTACTGGGTTACCAAGAATTACACACATGCTCAAAGTGGTTATGCTTGTGTAATTTAATGATTTGCTTAATTGATCAAAATGAATTACTATACTAATAATAGAAATGTAAAGTGCATAAAATAAAATAAAATAAATGCATAAGAAAATAAAATAAAAGAAATGTGTAAGAAAACAAATCTCAAGTGCTGCAAGGATGAATCAAAGGGCTCATCTTTATTGCTGTACATAAGGTGTGCTTAGGTACACAATGCTCGAATAAAGATCCATCCACACTTAGACCTCCTACTGCGGGCACTTGGAAAATATTCTAACTTTCAAATAGACTACAATAGTTTCACTACTTGATTGCTAAAAGACTTCTTCCCAATTGTGCGCTTGGGCACTATATTTATAGACTTGGGAGCAACTACTCTAAGAATTAGAGTAATCACTCTAATAATTAGGATAATTACTAAAGTAACCGCTAGGGTAACCACTCTAATAATTAGAATAAATGCTAGAGTAACCGCTAGAGTAACCACTCTAATAATTAGAGTAACTACTAGAGTAACCACTAGAGTAACCACTCTCATCGTATCCCCAAGAATAAATGAAAACTTATCCTCAAGTTCGTTACAAAATATTGGGAAGGTATGGGATTATTGACTAATTGAAAACTAACGGTGGAATGGGATGACAGACTCAACATGCCCAGTGAACGGATCAATAAGCATATTACAACATTAGTGTTCATGACCATTGTGGTGAAAACTCGTACATAAATGACATCTAAGCCTTTATTTGGCAATTTGAAGAGAAAAAGAGAGAGAGAAAAAAGATGGAGCATGTTGCCGCCAATGCCGAGATTGCACCTTTCATTGTTTATCCATAGCCATGCCACCAAACTTGCTCCTTTCTTAAATGCTCCAATTCTGGTCCATTCTGAGTGCTTTGTCCAAGCCTAGTTCATTGTTTGTATGATTGTCATTTGCACACACAACACAATCACAAATGAGCAAGGACAGATAATCCACAATGCAATTGATACCTTGCCTCGATATGAAGTGCATTGGCTGGGTTGTGGTTATGGTAGAAACTAGTTCAAAGATTTATCACTGACAACTATCCAAGGTGTAGGGGTAAGGCAATTAATAAAATGGAAAAAATTAAAAAATTTATGCCAGGGCCCCCATGACTAAGAGCGAACCTCCGGTAGCTATAAGATGGAAAAACATGAGGAACAAGAAAGATGAAAAATATCAACGACAATGCCAATAAAATGGATGTCATGGATGGGGATGAAACAAGAAATGATTGATTGTAGGAAATGTTTAAGAAAAAGAAGTTAATAATTTCACCAAAAATAAATGTCAGTGGGTCCTCCCCAAAGCAGGATCATGCCCTTTATGCCATGACAAACACTCAAACCAAAGAGTCCATAGGCTCTAGGGATGTCATTTGGAAGCAAGAGTTAAAAACTTACCCATAAGAATTCACGAAAGAAAAATAATGCATCAACCTAGAATGGACTAATGATAAAACCAAAAATGAGGTGGAAAATGGGAAGAAAGATGGAGAGGAGAGAATGAAATGAAATCCCAAGAACAAGGTTGTGTAAAGCCCCTTGTGTATTTCATGGTTAAGATAACTGAGTAGAACTCATCCCAAATCCAGACTCAAACCAACCACATTCAGTGACCTCGCATCAATACACTTGGCCAATTCATCCTATTAAGGCAACAAGAATGCTTCCACAAAGAGTGACCACCATCCCAAGGAGAGTGAGATGGAGAAGCAGGGGCCTTAGTTAGAGGGAACCATTTAGGCATGGGTAACATGTCTTTCCAATGCCATAACCAATGCTTGTAGCCCATATTGATTTATTATGTCTAAGGGGTGTGCTTTGAATTCTCACCTTTTTCTCCTTTTTTTTATATTTATGCATGAGAACCACACCATGCAAAGACTTATTTTTATTCACTCAGCTTCCTGATATTTGAACAATGTCAGAATGGCGGAAAACCCAAGAAAAAGCATCCAAGCACCCAAGAGAATGGCCAGCACCAATGCATCGAATCCCCTTGAAGTCACACCCTTTTCATCCTTTGAGTTTTTCCTTGGTTTGAGAAATACCCAGCCACCAATTCATTAATAAGTTTACTTAGAAAAAGTGGACTGTACAGTTCCAAGCCAAAGGAGACCATAGAGTTGTATGGATGAGTGGACAGTGTGGACTCATTACCTGTTTTACCAAAAGAACCATACCTTAATATTAGCATCATAATTTAAAGGTAAAAACCAAACATTATCAATCAATATGATATAATTCAATCCGCCATCATGAGCACTTGTTAGATGACAAATAAATGTAAATCAAACAATCAAACAAATAGTAAAAATATAAATGATGGTGTAAAACAAAAATATGTGAAACAAAAACATGTAAAAAAAAATTCAAAAACAACTGAGGTCATAGAACGGTTAGCATATGTGGCCATATCCTCCATAACTAAGTTGGAAGAAGGAGATCTGAAATAGTGAGCAGGGTTGTCCATCAAGAGAGGTAGCATGTGTACTGGTTGTCCTAAGCTCCTGGAAAGGTTTGGTTTGTTGCACGTTGATCAAAAGTTTCTTATCCAGGCTCTTAGGTTTGTATATTGTCATGGCCCCTGAAGGAAAAGTTGCATAAATAATATAAGGTCCTTCCCATAGTGTTTGAAATTTAGTACATTGTGGCACATGGGGATTCTAGTAGAGAACCTTATCTCTTGGCTAATATTTAACTTTCCTAATTCTTAGGTCATGATGTTGTTTATTGAAGGCCTTGTGCAATTTGTTAGATGACAGGGAAGCTAATTGGTTTTTATCTAGCAAGTTAAGGGTTACTAACCGTTGTTTCTGTGCTAGATCAAGATTAAGGTTGAGGTCACATGTCCTGGATAGTGTACGGAGCTTAGTTTGAATGGGAAGCATTGGTAATTTACCATACACTAACTCATAGGGAGAGTATCCTGTAGGGAGTTTTCATGTGGAGCGGTATGCCCAAAAAGCATNAGTGCACATGGCACACCAAACTTGTTTATGATTTGTTGTTGAACAAATCATAGAGCTGTAGATGATGTACAATCTTTAACAGTAGTTGCTTCAACCCATTTTGTTAGGTACTCAATGACAACAATAATATAAGCTTTTCCATTGGACATTAGTGTAATCAGCCCCATAAAATCAATTCCCCAAATGTTGAAGGGTTCTAACGGTTGAATCCATTGTTGTGGATCCTCCATTCTAGTAGTCATTCCCCCTTCACGTTGACAGTGCTCACAAGATTGGACAAAATGATGGGCATCCCGAAATAATGTAGGCCAATAATATCCTGCAAGCAAGATCTTCATGGTCATTCATCTCCCAGTGTAATGACCCCCACAAGGACCCTCCTGAGTGTCCTGGAGAACTTACAATTGATCTATATTGGGAACACACTAGTGAACCAAGCCATCGGGACACACTTTGTAAAGTTTCCCATTGATCTCCATAAAGTACTTGGCTCAGTGAAGAAACTATTGTTTCTTCTTAAGGCTTAACTCTTGTGGTGTTTGTTGGGTGAGGAGATAGGTAAGAATGCTACTGTACCAGTTTGTCTCCATGGGTGATTGATTATTCACTACACCAGCAAAGAGAAATTCATCAAGGAAATGATCAAAAATTAGATACTCATCCTTTTTGTTGTCCCATAGCAATCGAGATAAATGATCAACAACTACATTCTCAGTGCCCTTGCGATCAATCATCGTTAAATCAAACTCTTGTAAGATTACAAGCCATCATATGATACGAGGGCTTACCATTGGCTTATTCATGAGGAACCGAATTGCACTATGATCTGTATGTATATATACTTTATATCCCAATACATAGTGTCTAAACTTTTCTAGTGCAAACACTACAACCATTAATTTTTTCTCTATGGTAGTGTAGTTAAGTTGTGCACCAATGATACTTCTACTCGCACAATGGATGTACTAAGGATTCTTATGGTCATCTAACTATGTAAGTATGACTCCTAAAGCATAGTTGGATGTGTCAGTCATGATATGGAATGGTTTGGACTAGTTAGGAGCTTCTAGAATGGGTGTTTCTACTAGCTTCTATTTTAGAGTTTGGAAAGCTAATTCATATTCCCTTGTCCACTCAAAAGGTACATCCTTTTTCATTAATTCCACCAATGGCTTGGAAACCTTTGAAAAGTTCTCAATAAATCTCCTATAGTAGCCAGTATATCTAAGGAATGACCAAATATCTTTGATAGTTTCCAGTTGATAGGTAATTCCTTGGATAATTTTGATTTTCTCAAGGTCTACCTCTATCCCTGTGTGTGAGATTTTGTGCCCTAGTACTATGCCTTCTTGGACTATCAAATGGATTTTCTACTAGTTGAGCCTCAAATTGGTTTCTACACATCTTTTTAACACTTTCTTCAACCGGTCCAAGGCTTGATCAAAGTTTTCTCCATAAGTTAAGAATTCATCCATAAAGAATTCCACGCCATTCCCTATCTACTGTTGGAATATGTTTAGAACTAGTCATTGAAATGTTGCAGAGGCATTGCACAAGCCAAATGGCATCTATTTGTATGCGAACGTTCCCCAAGGACTAGTGAACGTAGTCTTGGCTTGGTATTCTGGGGCTATTTGTATTTGGTTATATCCGCTATATCCATCTAGAAAACTGTACTAGTGATGACCTGCGATGGTGTCTAAGACTTGGTCAACAAATGACAATGGAAAGTGATCTTTGAATGTTGCCATATTTAGTAGCTTGAAATCTATGCACACCCTCCAATTGCCTCCCTTTTTAGGCACAATAACTAAGGGGCTAACCCATTCGCTATCAGTAATGGGGTATATGAACCCAGCCTTGAGAAGCTATTCGATTTCTTCCTTAACTACTTGCTTTAGCTTAGGGTTCAATCGCCTTTGCGGTTGTCTTCGAGGCTTCATGGAGGGTTCATTGTAAATTCTATGTTGGCATATCCTAGGATCTATTTCAGTTAATTCGGGATATAACCAAGTGAAGTCTTCCAACCATTTATTTTATTACCTTCAACAGTTCTTCTTTCTATTGAGAAGCAAGCTTAGCATTGATAGTTATTGGTTTTCTATTTTTAAGGAACATGTATTCCATATCGGTGGGCAATGATTTCAACTCAAGGGGCTCCTGCTTAAATTTCTTAGGGATTTCCAACTTCCCCTAGTTGATATTTTCAAGGTTAAGACTTGGAAGTTGGTAGTGGACTTGGTCTAATGTGTCTATGTTATTGATGTAAGCATAAGTCAAACCCTCAGTTGATTTCATGCATATGAGTGAACTGCTTTCCTAATTAGTTGTCAGCCACTAGGTGTCTTCCTATCATGTGGCTGCTACATACAAGCTTCTTTGTATGTTAATCACTTGTGCACACTAATTGCCTATAGGCAATGCTATAATTTGCACAAACCATGACCTCTGCACATAATTACACCTTGTGTCATTTTATGCAATGCATAGAACTTTCTTCTTCTCGATCTTTTCAAATGTATTTTTCTTTGATATTTCTAGGGAAAGATCATGGATTCTTAGGCATGTGTTGATGGTGCTTAGCCATGCTCTTCCCATTATGATTGGGAAGTCCCTCTTACCATTGTTTACCTGAATCACTAGGAAGTCAGCTGGGTACGACCATCCACAAATAGTGGTAACAATGTCTTCCACCAGTCCCAATGGAACAGTGATGGACTGGTCAATCAATTCTAGATGGATGTTGCTATTTTTCAATGGAGGCAATTCCAGGCCTTGTACATTTCTTGAGAAATCAAGTTGACACTGGATCTTGAATACAAAAGAGCCTTGCACAGTGCATTTCTAGCAATTTATAAGTATATTAGAGGACTTCCAGGATTAGAGAATTTCCTAGGAAGGTGGCTAGCTTTGATCTAATCAATGATGGCATGTGTTAGCATGACCGTATGCATTGAGTGTGGTAATTGGGTTGAAGGGGGATCCAAAGTTTTGATTAATACTGACGCATCTAAGGAATAAGCTGCTTGTGATTGCAAGGGCTTGGTTGGACTATTGGTTCTAAAGAAAGGTCTTTTCTTCATGTGGTTGTTGGAACTAACAGTAGGTTGAGAGTTAATAGCCCTCATGACATTACGTTGCTGCTGCTGGGTAGGGACTTCACCTTGCATCGTGGGAGCAGGTGGTAGTGAAGCTATTGGTAGAAGAGATGCGGCTGGATGAGAAGGATGATATGCTTGTGGAATATCACCTCTAGAAGAGGGAGTCCCATAATACTCGTAGGCTTGGTAGTGAGGTTGAGAAGTGACATGACTAGTAGAGTCACGTGGGGAGATTGGCTGTTACATGTAATATCCATACAGGTCAATTTATCTGTAAAGATATTATTGCCTTGGTGATGGCATTCCCCATGATTGTGGGTGCTACCATTGTTGATATTGCTCAATTGGTTGTGGTGGAGTTCCATTGGGATAATATGTTGAGGTTTGATGGAACTACCTTGGGTTACCTTGAGGATAAGGTAACCTTTGAGGTGTTTTCCTTTTGTTTAATCATGGGTTGAGTGCATATATCTCAGACTCCTGTAGATGTGAAATTATAAGGCAACATCTCTTAGGATGGTCATATTGACATATCTCACATCCACTATCATTGTTTATTTCTGAATCCACAACCTCTTCAATGATGGCAACTTTTCCCTTACCCTTACTACGTGCATGTTCAGCCCCTTTCTTTTTTCTTTTCTCACTACCTTGCTCTCTAAAATATACTATTTTAAGAACATTTTGAAATATATTATCTAGGAAATCCCACATTTGGTCTAACTTTGTTGAAACTTCTGATGTCATCTTTTGGATAGACAAATTTTTCCTATTCACCATCTCTTCGAGTGGTGACTCTTCTTCATCCTCACAAAATCTTACTCTTCTCTTCCAAAGGGAAGGATCTCGATTATACTCTTCTGCACTTTCTCTCTTCCTTAGTTCACCTTCTTCCTTAGCAACTTGCACCAATAGTCTTTGAATTTGATGGGACCTAAGCTCGGATAGTCTTCCTTGGGCATAAGTCCCAAGGGTTCTTCTCATTTCATGCCTAAGCCCATCCATGAGATGGTGCAGTTGATCCCTTTGCAAATAACCATGGCTAGGACAATGATGTAACAGTGCATAGTATCGGCCCATGGCAGCATCCAAGGGTTCATGTCCTCATTATTTCCAGCCTTGGATTTGCATTCGCAAGTTAGACACTCGAGAGTACGTTTGGTACTTCTCATTAAATAGTTCTAACATAGTACTCCACCTACGAATGGATTCTAGCTCTAAATACTGGTATCAGCTTTATGCTTCTTTAACTAATATATGTGGGAAGAACTTAAGCTTTTTCCATTTTTTCTCTATGTTCTGTAAGGCACATGCATCATGGAATTTTTGTAAATGATTCTAAGGATCAGCATTGCATCCCCCTTGAAATCGTGGGATGTTGTTCATATCTAATCTCTTGATCCTACTATCTTTCTAATGCCTTGTTGGAATTCTAACAGCCTCAGTTATGTCCAACATACTTCGAGTAGCGAGGGGGGTTCATCATGATCATCTCGTCCATGATGTCTATGATGCCTACGTTGTTTCCTACTCTCCCTTCTTCTATGTTGTGACTCTCTAGAGTGCCCTTGTCCCCTTTCTTGGCTATTTCGTCTATGAATTTCACTTTGCCTACCTTTATCCCCATGGTCCTTTTCTTTATGATCATGTTTGGATATTGAAGGAGAGGGTGAAGGAGATGATGAAGGTGAAGAAGAAGGAGAACCGTCATCATGATGGTGTCTACTACCTTCTCTTTTGCAGTCTCGACCCTGATCGTGATTGCAATCAAAATGTCCACCTTTATCATGAGTTCGTGTCCCTTTTTTGGATCCTTTGTGCCCGTGGGTATTAGAACCTGGGTTATGAATAGTGGAATGAAGGGTCTGATACACAACCCCTTGGCCAAAGTCAAGGGGAGGAACATCATTGTGTGGGCGACTACCTAAGGTAGGTTCACCACCCTCATTTTCTTTTAAGACATGTGGGGCATCTTAGGACCACTTACCCTTCAAAGACTTATGATGTCTCTCCTATTGCAAGTCCCTTTGACGTTGTGCCTCTATGGGACAATATTCTCTCAAGTCATGGTCTTGCACAATGTACTCTGCATGTAAGTGTGGCATGCTAATTTGTATAAGAGCATGAAGAAACATGCTTGGGACTGAACAATCAGGAGGTAATACTATGTTACCTTCTAAGTCTCGCCAACGCAATTGTTCATCTTGATGGAGGATAAAGGTGAAGTCTAGAATATACTCATTGGGATGAATATATACCACTCAAACGTGTTGAGGGACTGGCATATCAATGTCATGTGTATTACACCGTCGACTATTTCCTATTTTAGACCTAGGCGGTGAGGTGCTTTCATATGAAGAAGGAGACATACTTGTCTATTTGGTGTACAATGTATTCTTATTTATTATTTTCTCAACCAATCCTAAGGGTTTGTTCCAACGATGTGAATGATTTCCTATATTCTAGTTAGCATACAAAAAACTAAGTCCCTAGGAATAGTGTCAATGATGAGTGGCGAGGTACCCCTATGCTCAACCATACAAATATGAGCATTTCACACACGATCCGGTTGAATTCCAAGGACTAAGTG
>MNCI01008572.1:91279-146710 GCA_015680685.1 Gnetum montanum
AGAAATGTAAAGTGCATAAAATAAAATAAAATAAAATAAATGCATAAGAAAATAAAATAAAAGAAATGCGTAAGAAAACAAATCTCAAGTGCTACAAGGATGAATCAAAGAGCTCGTCTTTATTGCTGTACACAAGATGTGCTCAGGTACACAATGCTCGAATAAAGATCTGTCCATACTTAGACCTCCTACTATGGGCACTTGGAAAATACTCTAACTTTCAAATAGACTACAGGAGTTTCGCTACTTGACTGTTAAAAGACTTCTTCCCAATTGTGTGCTTGGGCACTGTATTTATAGACTTGGGAGAAACTACTCTAATAATTAGAGTAACTGCTCTAATAATTAAAATAATTGCTAAAGTAACTGCTAGGGTAACCAATCTAATAATTAGAGTAACTGCTAGAGTAACCACTCTCATTAATAGCTATTTGTAGGTTGAGTCATTTGAAGGGGAATGGAAGTTTGGAACATAGTGTTGGTCATTGGGAAAGTTGGTAGAGGTAGAGGACTATGTTGCTTAGGATTAATAATGCTCATCATTCCAAACTGGGTTTGAATGCTTTTTATAAGGGTAATTTGTTTTAGCTCCATGGCTTTAGCCATTGCTCCCTGTATTTCTGTTATGTTAGGGTTTGATTTGATGGCATAGGCAAAGAATAGGTCAATGGTAGAGAGGTAAAAGTTGAGGATGCCATCGGATTGTAGACGCATCTTGCTTGGCACATAGGCCAACTGGTGAAGGAATCTCAGGTTGTAATCCTTGACATTTTCCCCAGGTAGCTTTCTTAAGCTGGTGAAGTTGCTAGATGCTATGGCAGGGTTTGTGAATTTGTCAAATTGAGTCAAAAACTTATTTTTGAACTCTTTCCATGAGTTAATGGAGGCATTGGGGAGCATAAAAAACCATTGGATTGCTTTGGTTCTGAGGGTTGTCAGAAATACCCTACATGCCACATCATTTTGAATAATGTTATGGATCCCAAGTAAGGTTTCGAAACATTGTACATATTGATGGGCATCGCTAGTAGGGTTAGTGGGATTGAAAAACAAATTTATATTTTGAAGTGATTTTAGGATATCGTGATAATTAGTGAAGTTGAAGGGGTTGCTAACCAAGGGAGTTGGGGGTTGATTGGCTGCCATCCTAGTTCGAGTTCTCCTATGAATAAAACTTGGAAAATGTGAGGCTTGTTATTTCCTTAATGCAAAGAGATGGGTAATTGGTCGGTTAGTAGCAGAGGGAAGTTCACTCATAAAACAAAACTACAAAATATAATTATTAGAATAAAACTATAAAATTGCATAAAAAAAGAAAATATTGAAATAATAATTTTTTTGGTAAAAAAACACTAAAATATGNCTAACCTAGGACTAAGGTAAGGACCACCAAAACACAAATTCAAAAATGGAATTGGGAAACAAGGATTTAAGAAAAAACCACAACAACAACAACAACAACAAAAATTAAAGAAAAATGGATGATGAGACTCGAAAGTTTTCAAGAAACAAACTTTTGAGAACAGGAAATAAAGGGCTCGAAAATTATTTAAAAAGATTTTTCAAGGCAATGGTTGAAAACAGAAATTTTAAATAAAATAAGTTTGAAACAAAAAATTAAAATTTTTTAGGAAATAAAAATAGAATAAGGACCGGAAAAGGATTAAAATTAGATATTTTAGAAAATGAGATAACAATGGCTAGAAAAATGACAAGAAAAGCTGATAAAAAAAGGCGGGAGAAAGGCCATCCTTTTAGTGCCAAAAAAGGTGTTGATGCATAAATTTTGGTCATACCAACATCGGGAAAGAAGGTGTTTTAGGAGACTATTGCCTAAGGTGCCTTCCGTATGGGTACGGAAATCCAGGAATAGTTTCAGTTGGAGAGAGCTGTGTGGCTTTTTGGAAATACTAAATTAAAAAGAAATATAGAATTTAAATTAAATAACTATCTCAAAGTTGAGAATACAATGAGTAACTAAAGGAAATAAATTTTCCTTGGTCCTGCTGACATTGCTAGTCTGTGACTACCAATGGTATCTACTACTGGGCAGGAAGATTGCGATCATCGCGAGAGAGGGAGAGAGAGAAAGAAAGAAAGAAAGAAAGACTACCCATCGTAGTTTGTGTTGCAGTCCTTAAAGCCTACCACTGTCTGCCGCCTTTTGTGCATCGTCGTAGAGAGGAAAATCATTCACCCACATTTGCACCATTGAGACAAGCTTTTGCCGTTGCCAAGAAGACCTGCAAGGATCCGATTTTGAGCCACTGGCTCCTGTTTTGGACCCTCCTCGAAGATCAACCAAAAGCTTGTAAAGAAAAGAAAAGAGGAAACTGTTGCTTAGTGTAGAAGAAGCTGCCCCTCCAAAGTGATAGCCAGAGCCTGTTTTGGGACTTCCTCGATTCCTCACCATCGAGCCCCCTCTCTAAACTCCACTTTGATGTCTACATTTCATGTAACTGCTACAAAAACCACCACCACTTCTTGTATAATAACACCCACATTCTATAATTAAGTGCCCACTTATATCCATAACCATTATTACTAATGACTGTAATCACCATCATTAATGACCACCACCCAACAATTTAAATTCCCACTCCTTGCTTTTTATTGTGGCTATTATGGGAGAGAAATAGAATGTTGATAATCATGGCCCATGGGAGCACTTGTTGACATCAACAGTATGCTTATGATATTTATGATCGAATATGGACGTCTGTGAGTCCAAGCCCTTACATAGCAATATCAGGAAGCTACTCTATCGATCCGTCGAACTTCCTAAATTCTCCACCCAAGGAAGTGCTGCTGACAGCCATATATGTGAGCTCAAATTCAACTCCTCTGCTTCAAGTTTACTCAGGGGATCGCATCAGCAACTACGTTTACTTGGCGCTTGATTTAATGAAATCAGGCCAAGATCCACCACCGATATCTGCACATTCGAAGTGCAAGTGGATGGCGTCTCACAATCCACAATCAAGATTGTCACTCACAATTATTTTTATGAATGGGGAAACAACGACTTGTCGTCTGGTTCTTTAAATTTTACTCTTTCGCCTTTCCCCAATTCTACTTTGGAACCAATTTTGTCTGCAGCAGAACTGTTCCTGCTGCTGCCTGTACAGAAAACAACCTCTTCGCAAGACGGTAAGCAAACGTACTACTGCTTTAATCTTGCGTTTCTATCCCAATAACTCAAATTCCCATAATTAACGGGCTAATACTTTGAACCAATAATATTTGCAGTTACTATAATCACAAAAATCAAGCAATATTTTCATTTGGATGAATACAGCGGAGACCCATGTTATCCGTCCATGTTTAAGTGGGATTGGGTGGCCTTCAATTCTAATAACCCTCCACGGATTACTCAGCTGTAAGGAAAGCCGCATTCTTGTTACAGCTCACTACAACGCTTAGATTTTAATTTTGGCCTAAAAATATATCATCGTCGGTGTCGACTTTGAGGGTACTTATCTGATAGAAATTTGACGGGCACCGTGCCTGAATTCATAGCAGATCTATCGGCTCTGGTTTTTCTGTAAGTTATCGTAGATCTCCTATTTTCGTATTACCACCCATAAATTATGTATGGGTTTTAACTTTCTGCTGTTACCACATTGGGTGGAATGCGTTTGAAGGGATTTGTCAAACAATAACCTCAGCGGTCGGATTCCAGCAGCGCTTCGCAGCAGGACCGATATCCAGCAAGAGTAAGCAAAGCACACAAAAATGGTTTCTAATTCCATTGAATTTGAATCTTAAAAATTATGTGCTACCAGGTCCATTTTATATTTTAAGATAGAAATTACTGATGCACGTAGTGCTGTTTGCTTGTAAATATCATAAAAATAATTCAGTTATTCAGGAAACCCACTTCTGTGTGTATACGATACTGACGTAGCTTGCAATTCGGCTCCACCAAACTCAAATTCAGAGAAATCAAAAACTGTCGTCATAGTCGCAACATCCATTTCTGCTGCAGCAGTCGTGCTAATGATGCTATTAGTTTCGTTATCATGAAGTTTGCTCGCGGGAATAAAAGCTCAGGTATTAAAATTAAAACTGACAACCGTTTTATCTGAGAGTTCATCGCTCATTCTGTCAAGGTAAAGTCTAAGAATGTTGGTGAATAACCAAAAGACTTTTCAGAGCCCCAATGCTTATTTTGTTAAAATAGAGCCCAACAGCACTGGTGATAAAGATCATTATTTTTCAGAGAGGCTTTACCTTTAAGTTTAACAGAAAACAAGCATTATTCTTTTAAGTGTCTTACCATCATTCTAAATAATTATCTTTTCAATAATTTTATTTTAAAATTAATATAAGATATTATTACATTCCCAATTTTATTTTAGAATTGCTTCCACAAATTATAAATTTCCTTTACAAGTGTCATTGCTTCTCTTCCTGAAATGTTTGACGTGTATGTTATGTTACAGTGAATGGGTGGAGTGCTCTTGCGGGAGATGGTCATCCACACGTGTACAGGGCTACCGGTGATGCAACTGAGCGGATTCCTTCCCCCACAATTGTACAAGGTCGCCGGTGATCCAGCAACCAGGGTGCAACAACTGTAACTCAAATCCCTTTAGTCCTCCTCAAGCAATCATTTGTTTTATATCTTTTATTTTCCCTCAGATTTCTCCATTTTAATGGCAATAAGCCAAAATGACGGTGTTCGATCTTTGAAAAGTTTGTGTGCCCTTTCTGCTTTCTTTGTGATTGGTTTTTTTATGAACAGTGCACCATTCCATTCCCTGTAAAATGCAATCCATGCATTGATGTTTTACTGTATTTCTAAATTTTTTCTTTTCGTCTCTAGGACACATCCCGAAACCTCGGTGATATTGTATTCTATTCAACTGTTACTATTGAATCAAAATGAGAAAGTGCCATGGTTGAAGTCTGCCTTGATTTTGTCTACCATTTCACTGGTATTTTCAGATTTTTTTCCACCAGAGTTTCTTGACATAGTTTTTTATTTTGTTAGACATTTGTTTGAAGGATTTTTTTTCTTAGTTAGGCGGACTCCTTTATCATAAAATAAATATTCATATCACGTAGAATATGGGTTTATTTCTGTGCCCCGCCGATTTTCGTCTCTTTGAAATTTTTGACTTTCGTTATGTGTATGAAACTGAAAAGCGACGGAAACGCAGTTCAGAATGCACAGAAATGTTCGGGTAAATGTATGCACTTTGAAAAATATTGATTTAACAAGGTAAATTAATCAGTTTTGAGCCTGTGAATTATATATATATTTAACCTCATATCTCATTGACATTTGTTGACCCGTTTTTGAAATTAGATTGATATTGTATTGATGATTCAGATACACGTTTTACGTTTCTCCATTTCCAAGTACCGGAGACTTGCAGCACATAGATTTATTTTTGTAATTTGAGACAATGTAAAAGGAGATTGAAGAAGCAGCTTTAAAGAAATAGTTGTTAATGTATGAGTTTCAAACCAATCTGTCTTGTAAGTTGGCTTCAATCTTTTGGGCCTGTGCTATTGGTAATGGTGTAGGAATTGATTTTAATTAAGGTTTTTCACCTTCAAGGGGTTTTCAAGGTAATTTAATGTCTTTCTAATTTTTTATAGTGCTCTTTATTTTATCAAAATTATAAATTATTATGCAATTAATAATAACAAATTGGTATTAGAGTGAGATTCCATGCAAAATAGTATTTTGTCCAAGTGTTTGCAAGGGAGAAACCATGACTAACTCTTCATCAAAATTTAAGATTGAAAAATTCAATAGGTCTAATTAGGAGCTATGAAAGATTAAGATGGAGGATCTCCTAGTTGAAAAAGATTAGCACAATGCAATTTCAGGAGTAAAGCCTAATAAAATATCTAATGAAGATTAGCACAAGTTGAACTTGAATGCGATAAGTACTATACATTTATGTCTTTTAGTTCACCCCATAGATTGTAACTAATGAACCAATGTATTAACGGTGTTTAGGTACTCTATAATGGCTTCAATTTCAACCATTTTATATTTACATAATTGTTTCTTCAAAAATAACATATTTTTTAGGGACTTTATTTGATATAAGGCTTGTAGTCTATTTTACAAATTTTTAGTAGAGGAAACATTAGAAACATAAAGTAATACCATTACATTTCTTAGTTACACATCTAGAATCATAAGTGACCTTAGTGATAGCTATAAGTAATACATGATTAGTTGTTATTTGAGGAATCAAGGAGTAAAACTTATACATCTTCACAAAATTATATATTACTTAGCTAAAATGATTCAAGGCCAAAATTTGTTAATAGGCCTCAATTCAAGAATAAACTTCAAAAATTTATTAAGAGGTTACCTAAATGTTGGAATTATAGTAAAATTGGCTGTAAAGCCCTTCATAACAATGACAAGTCGATAGAAAATAATGTATAAAAAAATGATAAAGCTCTTCTTCCTCAAGAATTCTAATCATGTTTATATGTATTTATGGTATGTTAACTTAGTTGAAATGTAATTCATATGTTCTTCAATTAAGTTAAAGTTGAGTTTTAGTCACATTGAGTTAATTTTTACTCTATGATAAGTATGAGTCAATTTGTAAGTCATTAGAATCATCTAGTAAGTAAAGAAGATGATTCGTAGATGATACTAGTTTAGTTTACAAAATTTGTAAGACTTAAAAGTCATACGAATGGACCAATATTAAGTCAAAGTGTATGTGTGTATGTGATGAGTCACGATATCGGACCCTCAATATTAGATACGCGATATGAGAGATGTCGAAGTGATATCAGACATGCGATGTTGGAACCTATCTCAGTGCCTATAAATAAGAGACAAGGGGCACTTGATTTGGCATTAGTTTTAGTCCCTTAGCTGAAATCTTGCAGTTTTTCCCTTCCAGGGTTAGAATTATTTCTGAGTGCCTGTAGTAGGAGTCATAAAGTGAATGGATCTCTATTCAAGCATTGTGTACCTAACCATACCTTGTGTCCGAAAATAAAGACAAACTTTGTGATAAACCATGCAACATTCAGAATAGCTTAATTATTTCATTTAAATGTTATTTACTATTATTTGCTACCCTCATTAGTTACTTAATATTATTTCTATTGAATTGTTAATTATCAACAAATTAGCACACTCAGTACAACCACTTCAAGCATACGTGGAACACTTGGTAACCCGTTTGGTAATCCCAATAGTGTTACACTGGTTTAGGATGTGTTCGGCAAGTGGGAACGGATGCTGGTGATAGGACTAGTTAGAGAATAGTTGATTAGTTAAATCAAATTAGTTACTAAATTATTTCATTACCCCATTTTAAGCACCAAGAATATAAAACATAAAAAGCATAAAAATCATATACCTCAAGTTTACTTAACCATACAATTGTGCCTTACAAGTAAGCTTGGGAAGATAATGATTGCATAAATCATCCTTGTTCTGTGTAAGCGCATAAGCACTTAATCCTTGGAGTTCGACTGGATCACCCGTGAATGCTCGTATTCGTATGGTTGAGCATAGGGGTACCTTGCTGTTCATAATTGGCACCGTTGCTGAGGATTTTGTTATTTGTGCACTAATTAGAACTTAGGAAATCCTTCCATTGTTGAAATGAACCCTTAGGGTTAGTTATCCTACAATCATCGAAAAAGGAGTATTGCATACTGAATAATCAATCATGTCTCCTTCTTCTTATGAAAATGCTTCACCGCTTAAGTTTAACACCATGAATAATCAGAGGCAGAGTGCACAAGATAATTTGCTAGTACCCTAATAGTTTCGCTTGGTATACGCTCATCCTGATGAGTATGTACCAGACTTTACCTTTATCCTCTACCAGGATGAACAGTTGTGATGGCATGATTTATAAGATAACATTGTGTTACCTCCCAATCGCTCAATCCCAAGCATGCTTATTTGTGCTCTCACATGAATTGGTATGCAGCACTTACAGGTAGAGTACATTATGCATGAACACAACTCAAGAGAGTATCAACCCATAGAGGCACAATGCCAAAGAAACCTACAACAAGAGAGACATTACAAATCTATGAAGGGAAAGTGGTCTCGGGATGTCCCGTATGTCCTAAGTGAAAATGAGGGTGATGAACCTGCTTCGGGAGGTTTTCCACAAAATGATGTTCCTCTTGTTGACTTCGGTCAAGGAGTTGTGTATCAGAATCTTCACTCAACTATTCATAACCCAGGTTCTAATACCAATGGACACAAAGGATCTGAAAAAGAAACATGAACACATGACGATGATGGACATTTCGATCATAACTGCAACCAAGGTTGTGACTACCAAAGATAAAGTGACAGGTACCATCACGGTGCTAGTCCTCCTTCCTCTTCACCTTCATCATCTCCTTCCCCCTCTCATTCGGGATCTTAATGTAGTCGCAAAGTGAAAGACCATGAGGACAATGGTAAGCAGAATAGAGATCATAGACAAAACAGTCGAGAAAGGGGATGAGGGCATTCAAGAGAGACACACCATAAAAGAAGGAAGAGTAGGGAATAGCATAGGCCTCATAGACACCATAGAAAATATGATCATGATGAACCCCTACTCGCCACCCGAAGTATGTTAGATATAACATAGGTTGTTAGGATTCCAACAAGGCACCAAAAGGACAGTAGGATCAAATGACTAGACATGAACAACATCCCACGATTTGAAGGGGGATACAATGATGATCCTCAAAGCCATCTACAAACATTTCATGATGTATGTGCCTTGAAAAATATAGAAAAAAGATGGCAAAAACTAAAGTTGTTTACACAGATACTAATCAAGGAAGCAGAAAGCTGGTATCGATCCTTAGAACCAGAATCCATTCGTCGGTGGAATACCATGTTAGACCTATTCAACGATAAGTATCAAATGTACTTTCAAGTGTCCAACCTACATAAGCAAATCCAAGGATGGAAACAAGGAGGACACAAACCCTTGGATGCTACCATGGGCCAATATTATGCATTATTAAATCATTGCCCTAGCCATGGTTACTTGCAAATGGAATAGCTACACCATCTCGTAGATGGGCTTAGGTACGAAATGCGAAGAACCCTTGGGACTTATGCCCAAGGAAGACTATTTGAGCTCAGAGCCCATCAAATACAAAGATTTTTGGAGCAAGTTGCCAAGGAGGAAGGTGAGTTGATAAAAAGAGAAAGTGTGGAGGAGTACAATAGAGATCCTTCCCTCCAAAAGAAGGAGATTAGATTTTGCAAAGATGACGAAGAGTCACCACTTGAAGAGATGGTGAGTAGAAAGACTTTGCCTATTCAAAAATTTGCATCCAAAGTATCGGCAAAGGTAGATCAAATGTGGAACTCCCTAGATGATAAATTTCAAACCGTTCTAAAAATAGTAGAGGAGTCCAGAGAACAAAGTAGTGACCAAGAGAGAAGGAAAAAGAAAGAAGCTGAGTATGCACGTAACAAGGGTAAGGGCAAAGTTTCGTCATTGAAAAGGTTGTGGATTTGGACATAGATAATGATGGCAGATGTAAAATTTGCCAATATGACCATCCTAAAGAATGTTGTCCAGTAGTGTCACATCTGCAAGAGTCTGGGGTGTATGCACTAAACCCACGATTAAATAGACAACAAACACCCAAAAGGTTACCTTATCCTTAAGGTAACACAAAGCAGTTTCACCAACCCTTGACATATTGTTCGAGTGGATCTCCACCACAACTGAATGAATAGTATCAATAATGGCAACACCCACAAGCATGTGGAATGCCATTACCATGTCAACAATACCCTTACCATCAACTTGACCCATATGGGTACTATGTTCAGCAGCCAATCTCTCCACGTGACTCTACTAGTCACGTTGCTCCTCAGCCTCACTACTAGATCCATGAGTACTATAGAACTCCTTCTCCTAGGAGTGATGTTCCACATACGTACTATCCTTCTCATCCGACTGCATCTCTTCCACCCTTAGCTCCATTACCACCTTCTCCAACTATGCAGGGTGAGCTTCCTGCCCAACCGTAACAACATAATGCTACAAGGGCTGTCAGCTCTCAACCTACTATTGGTTTGGATAACTAATCAAAGAAGAGACCTTTCCTTAGAACCAACAGTCCAACCAAGTCCTTACAATCACAAGCGACTATTTATTCAAACATCTCATTATCATTTGAATCTTTGGAGCTTCCTTCAAACCAAAAATTGCACCCAATGCACATGGTCATGTTGGCTCATGCCATCACCAATTGGATTAAGGCTGGTCATCTTCCTAGGAAATTCTCTGATCCTGAAAGTCCTCTTATATATTTGCAAATCACTAGGAATGATCCTTGAAAAGCTCTTTTGGATTCAGGTTCTAGTGTTAACTTAATCTCTCAAGAAATGTACAAAACATGAAATGTGCCTCCACTAAAAAAGAGTAACATTCATTTAGAGTTGGCTGACTAGTCCATCACTGTCCCATTAGGACTAGTGAAGGACATTGTCACCACTATTTGTTGATGGTCGTATCTAGCCGATTTCCTAGTGATCCAAGTCAACAACTGTAAGGGGGACTTCCCAATCATAATGGAAAGGACATGGATAAGTACGATTGATGCATGCCTAGGAATATGTGATCTTTCCCTAGAAATATCAAAAGAAAATGCATTTGGAAAGATCAAGAAGAAGAAAGTTCCATGCATTGCATACAGTGACACAAGGTGCAATTGCGTGCAAAAGTCCTAGTTTGTACAACCCTTAAAATTGCCTGCATGCAACCAGTGTGCACAAGTAACTAATATACAAAGATGCATGTATGCAGCAACCACAAGATAGAAAGGCACCCAATGGTTGACAGCTGACCAAGAAAGTAATTGAACCTTATGCATGGAACCAGCTGAGAGCTTAACTTGTGCCTATATCGATAGCATAGATGCATTAGAGCAAGTCCACTACCAACTTCCAAGTACTAACACTAAAAATATCAATTAGGGAAAGCTGGAAATCCTTGATGAGTTTAAGCAAGAGCCCCTCGAATTAAAATCATTGCCCACTGATATGGAGTATACATTTCTCAAGAATGGGAAACCAATAATCATTAATTCTAAGCTTGCTCCTCAACAAAAAGAACGACTACTAAAGATGATAAAAAAATGGTTAAAAGCCTTTGCTTGGTCATATCTTGAATTAATTAGAATAGATCCTAGGATATGCCAACATAGAATTTACACTGACCCCTCCATGAAGCATCAATAACAACTGCAAAGGCAATTGAACCCAAATCTTAAGCAAGTGATGAAAGAAGAAATTGAACAACTTCTAAAAGCTGGGTTCATCTACCCCAATGCTGACAGTGAATGGGTTAGTCCATTAGTCATTGTGCCTAAAAAGGGAGGTAAATGGAGGATGTGTATAGACTTTAGGCTATTGAACATGGCAACATTTAAAGACCATTTCCCATTTCCATTCATTGACCAAGTCTTAGATAGCATTGTAGGGCATTGCTATTATAGTTTTCTAGATGGTTGTAGTGGGTACAATCAAATTCAAATAGCACTAGAAGACCAAACCAAGACTACATTCACAAGTCCTTCAGGGACATTTGCATATAGGTAGATGCTGTTTGGCTTATGCAATGCCCCAGCAACATTTCAATGTCTAGTTCAAGCATATTTCAGTAGCAAATAGGGAATGGTGTGGAGGTCTTTATGGATGATTTCTCCACCTATGGAGCGGACTTCAAATAAGCATCGAATTGATTAGATCAAGTATTAAAACAATGTGTAGAAACTAACCTAAGGCTCAACTGGCAAAAAAGCCACTTAATGGTCCAAGAGGGCATTGTATTAGGGCATAAGATTTTACAAATAGGGATAGAGGTACATCCTGAAAAGATTAAAGTCATCCAAGAAATTACTTGTCAACTTGAAACTGTAAAAGATGCCTGATCATTCCTTGGACATATTGGCTATTATAGATGCTTCATCGAGAACTTTTTAAAGATTGTGAAACCATTGGTAGAATTAACAAAGAAGGATGTACCCTTTGAATGGACCAAGGAATGTGAGCTATCTTTCCAAACCTTGAACTAGAAGCTCATAGAAACACCCATTCTACAAGCTCCCAACTGGTCCAGAACATTCCATATAATGACTGACGCATCCAATTTTACTTTAGGAGTCATACTTACACAGTTAGATGACTTAAGATGTCCCTATTACATTCATTGTGCAAGTCAAAATGTTCATGGTGCACAACTCAACTATACCATAATAGAAAAAGAGTTAATGACTGTGGTATTTTCACTAGAAAAATTTAGGCACTATGTATTAGGCTATATAAAGTATTTGTACACATAGATCATAGTGCAAACTGGTTTCTTATGAATAAACCAACGATGAGCCCTCATGTCATACACTGACTGGTGATCTTGCAAGAGTTCGATATCACAATAGTAAATTGTAAAGGCACTGATAATGTTGTTGCCGATCATTTATCTCGGTTGTGATGGGACAAAAAAGAGGACAAATACCTAATTTCTGATCACTTCCCTAATAAACTCCTCTTTGTAGGCGTAGTAAACAATCAATCACCGATAGATACAAACTGGTATAGCAGCATTCTTACTTATCTTCTCACGCAAGAAACACCACAAGGGCTAGACATTAAAAAGAAGCAATAGTTTCTCCACCAAGTTAAACATTTCATGGAAATCAACTGACACCTTTACAAGGTGTGTTTTGATGGCTTAGTCTAATGGTGTGTTCCCGATGTAGATCAATTGCAAATTCTCCAAGATGCTCATGAGGGCCCTTGTGGGGGTCATTATGTTAGGATATGAATAGCCATTAAAATCTTGCTTGCGAGATATTATTGGCCTACATTATTTCAACATACCCATCATTTTATCCAATCTTGTTAGTGCTGCCAACGTGATGGGAGAATAACTACTAGAATGGAGGGTCCACAACAATGGATTCAACCCTTAGAACCCTTTGACATATGAGGAATTGATTTTATGGGGCCTATTACACCAATGTCCAATGGAAAAGCATACATTTTTGTTGCTATTGACTATTTTACAAAGTGGGCAGAAGTAGCCACTATTACGGACTATACATCATCTACCACTGCACGATTTGTCCAACAACAAATCATAAACAGGTTTGGCATGCCTTGTGCACTTATTTCTAATAATGGTACACACTTTATAGGTGCAATGTTTTTGAAATTGATACAATGCTTAGGAGTTGAGCATAAACTAACTACACCATATCATCCTCAAGCGAATGATCAAGCCGAAGTCACCAATAGGGAGATCACAAAAATATTGACATGGACCATTCGCAAATATAGGCAAGACTGGAGTACCAAACTAAACCATGCTCTTTGGGCCTATCACTCCACGTGAAAACTCCCTATAGGCTATTCTTCCTATGAGTTGATGTATGGTAAACTTCCAACACTTCCTATCTAAGCTGAGCTCCGTATACTATCTATAGCATGTGACCTTAACCTTGACCTCAGTCTAGTGCAAAAGGAATGGTTAATGGACCTTAACTTGCTGATGAAAATTGACTAGTTGTCCTATTATCCAATGAACTACACAAGGTCTTTAAAAAACAACATCATGATCGAAGAATTAGAAAAGTCAAATACCAACTAGGAGATAGGGTTCTTTATTGGAATCCCGCACATGTACCACAATGAACTAAATTTCAAATGCTATGGGAAGGACCTTATATCATTCATGAAACTTTTCCTTCAAGGGCCATGATGATCTATAACCTTGAAATCCTAGATAAGAAGTTATTGGTCAACATCCAACAAACCAAACCTTTCCATGAGCCCAAAATGGCTAGTACTAACACTACCTCTGTTGATGGATAGCCCTGCTCATTATTTCAGATCTCCTCCTTCCAACTCAGTCATGGGGGAGATGGCCACCAATACGAATTATTCTAAGCCCTTATTTTCTTTTTCATTTTTTGTTTTACATATTTTTTATCTTTATTTTTCTTGTTTTACACCATCGTTAGCATTTTTACTATTTCTTTCTCTGTTACATTTTGTTTGATTTATTCTCACTCGTCACATAATAAGTGCTCATGATGGTGGGTTGTACTATAATAGTGATTGATTGCTAATGTTTGTTTTTTACCTTTGACTTTCAATGTTGATGCTAAGATATGGTTTCTTTTGATAAAAAAGACCATGAGTTCACGTCATCCATTCATTCATTCAACTCTATGGTCTCCTTTGTTTTGGAAATGTACTATCCCTTTTTCTAATCAAACTTATTAATGAATTTGTGGCTTGGTATTCTTCAAACCAAGGAAAGATTTAAATGGATTGAAAAGGGTATGACTTCAAGGGGATTCGACGCATTAGTGTTGGCTATTCTCTTGGGTACCTGGATGTTTTTCATAGGTTTTCTGCTATTCTACTAACAACTAATACCAGGAGGTTGAATAAATCAAATAAGTCTTTGCATGGTGTGGTTTCCAGTTAAAAAAATACAAACTTGTGGGAATCCAAAGCATACCCCTTAGACACAATAAAGGAACATGGGCTACAAGCACTAGTTATGGCATTGGAAAGACATGTTACCCATGCCTGAAGGTTCCCTTTAACTAAGGCCCTTTCTCGCTTCCTGCTTCTCTATCTTCCTCTTGTTGGAATGGTGGTTGCTTTGTGGAAGCATTCTCGTTCCTTTAGGAGGATTGGTTGGTCACGGGTGTTGATGCTAGATCATTGAATGTGGTTAGTTTTAATCTAGATTTGGGCTAAATTTTATTAAGTCACCTTAACCACATAATACAAAATGGACTTTATGTAACCTTGATTTTGGGATTCCATTCCATTCTCTCTTCTCTTTCCATATTGCTTTCCATATTCCATCTCATTGATGATTTTATGATTAGTTTATATCTTGGTCAACACATTGTTATTCTTTGGTAAATTCTTGTGGGTGAATTCTTAACTATTGCTTCCATATTTCATTCCTAGAGCCTACAGACTCTTTGGTTTGTGGGTGTGTCAGGGCATAAAGGGCATTAGCCTACTTTGGGGAGGATGCACTAGAATTCCTTTTTGGTGAAATTGTTAAGTTCTTTTCCTTAAACTTTTCTTGCACTCAACTATTTCTCATTTCACCCCATCTATGACATCCTTATTTTCTACCCTTCTATGCCTTTTTATTGGCTTCACCATTGCTATTTCTCTAATCTTCCTTGTTCTTTCATTTTCCATCTTATTGTTATCAAAAGTTTGCTCTTAGTCATGGGGGCCTATCGCAAATTTTTTCATTTCATTACTTATCTCACCCCTACACTTTGGGTAGTTATCAAGTTACAAACCTCTAACCCAGTATTTTCCATACCCACAACCTAGCCAATGTGCTTCATAGTGAGGCAAGGTATCAATTACATTATATGTTATCTATCCTTGCTAATTTGTGACTGTGTTGTGTGTGCAAATGGCAATCACATGAACAATGGATTGGGATAAGAGGTAGCACTTAGGATGGACTAGAGCAAGAGCAATTACGCAAGGAAAAAGCTTGGTCATGTGGCCATGGATGAACAACAGTGTACACATTTTGACATCGGTAGCAATACGTCTCATTTTCTTCTCTCTCTCTCTCTCTCTCTCTCTCTCTCTCTCTTCAAGCTATCAAATTAGGGTTTAAATGTCATCTATGTACAATGTTTACCACAATGGTTATAAACATCAATGTTGTAATATATTTGTTGATTCGTTCACCAAGCACTTTGAGTCTATTATTCCATGTCACTGTTAGTCATCATTCAGTCAATAATCCCATACCTTTCTAATATTTTGTAAGGAACTCGAGGATGAGCTTTCATTCAGTCGTGGGGGTGTGATGAGTCACAATATTGGACCCTAATATCAGGCCCTCGATATTGGATACACGATATCAAAGATGCCGAAGTGATATCTGACATGCGATGTCGGAACCTATCTCGTTGCCTATAAATAAGAGACAAGGGGTACTTAGTTTAGCATTAGTTTTAGTCCCTTAGCAGAACTCTTGCATTTTTTCTCTTCCAGGGTTAGAATTATTTCTAAGTGCCTGCAGTAGGAGTCATAAAGTAAATAGATCTCTATTTGAGCATTGTGTACCTGAGCATACCTTATGTCTGGAAATAAATATGAACTTTGTGATAAACCTTGCAACTTTCAGAATAGCTTAATTATTTCATTTAAATGTTATTTATTGTTATTTTCTACCCTCATTAGTTACTTAATGTTATTTCTATTGAATTGTTAATTATCAATGAATTAGCACACTCAATATGACCACTTCGAGCATACATGGAACACTTGGTAACCTAGTAACAATTAGCGTTTGGTAATCCTAGTAGTATTACACTGGTTCAGGATGTGTTCGGCAAGTGGGAATTGATGCTGGTGATAGGACTAGTTAGAGAATAGTTGATTAGTTAAATCAAAGTAGTTATTAAATTATTTCATTTCCCCATTTTAAGCACCAAGAACATAAAACATAAAAAGCATAAAAATCATATACCTCAAGTTTACTTAACCATACAATTGTGCCTTACAAGTAAGCCTGGGAAGACAACGGTCACATAAATCATCCTTATTCTATGTAAGTGCATAAGCACTTAATCCTTGGAGCTCAACCAGATTACACGTGAACGCTCGTATTCGTATGGTTGAGCATAGGGTACCTCACCACTCATTAGTGTGTGTGTAAGAAATTGAAGAAGAAGGAAGGATAACAAGAGTGAAACAACCTATTATGACAAAAAAAAGTATAAAAAGTTATTCATATGTCTCTTATTCAAAGAAATACCATTAACGTTTATAGTTTCATTGATCAAATATTCTAAAATATCAATTATTGAAATAAATATGTTTCTTTTACATTCTTAAGAACAAAAACATTTAACATGTTATCAAAGCAAGGGGAAGGTAAAAGACTAAACTAAGATAAGGATTCTACAAAGAAGAGGAAAGATGAGAATATGGATGATCTAACAAATTCTATGCATAATATTTCATTAAATGAAGATGATAAAAATTTTCTAATAATCTTGGTGAACAAGATTATCAAAATTAATACAAAGAAATTAATAATAAAGAACTATAAAACCTAGAGACAATGAATGAGGATAATCTTACGTGCAAGCTCATTATGGCATGTGGTTCCAGTCCAAATTTTATATTGGATGATAATTAGAAAAGAGAATAGAATGATATGACTTTGAGCATCCTGTTTACAAGTATATCTAAAGAAGTATCGCACTTGGTTTATGGAAAAGAAACAACTGCAAAAATATAGGAATATTTGTACCAAATGTTGGAAAGTTTGGATAGGGGTTCAAAGGGTCATATGTTCCTAAAGTTATGAACAATGAAAATCAAAGTAGAATAGAAATTAATAGACTTTATCAAGATATGAAGATAATTAGACTAGAATTAGAATATGTGGATGAAAATGTGGATGATGAAAAAGGAGTAACCTATTTACTAAAAGCATTACAAGATCAATATAAATGCTTTATCCAAGCATTGAATTCACTTGATGAAAGACCAAATTTTCCAACCTTAATAGCTTGACTTCAACTATAGGAGAAAAATATGGGAATTGAGTAGAAAACAAAGAATGTAGAGCAAGTCATGTATACTCTAAAGAATAGAGAAGGGCAACCATGGAAAAAAAACTTGTTTAATAGAAAGAATGAAGGGAAAAGGTCTAATAATACTAATAGGTGAAAAGGTCGCTTCCTATGTAGAAAGAAGGAACATGAATTTAAAGATGGTTAGTTCAACATGAAAAATCCCAGATTTGCTATAGTTCAAAAAATGTTTATTAAAAGAAGAATGAGTAAATAGAATCAACAAAGAAACAACAGTAATTATCAAAGTAATGTGCCAAAATTTACTAGAAGATGAAGTGGTTTCTATAATAAAGAACATAATGACTAAAGATTCTATGGCTAAATTCAAGCATAACACATGGTACATAGATTTAAGTTGTTCAAAACATGTTTTAGGAAACATAGATTTATGGAAGAATATATGTACTATTAATGCTAGCAAAGGTACCACACCAACTAGATCAATTTATAAACATAAGAAAATTGGAGGCATTATCATGAAAAGTGTTGACTAACCAATTTAGATCAAGAACGTATATTATACCCTAGCCTTGAAGGGTCATAATCTTCTCTCATTTCCTAAGCTTCTAAAATTAGAATACAAAGTCATCTTTGAATAAGATCAAGAAAATAATGTGAGATGTACTATATTGAAAGATACTTCACAAAAAAAATTAGCAAAGACCATGAAAACAAATCATAATTTTAAACTGCATCTTATAAGAGAAGTAATTCATGCTACTATTTTGTTTAGATAAATCATGACATGCAAGACATGGGTACATGAATACAAGTTATATGTAGAAACTGCAATATTTCTCTATTAGTTTTTCATAGTTGAATTTAAAAAAAGACACATTTTGCAAGTCTTTTGCAGTAGAAAAGTAAATAAGACTAAATTTTTCCTTGATGCAAAGAACAAAGACTAGATCAAAACTAGAAATTTTATAGTTAGATGTCAGCTTGTATAGAAATATAACATCTCTTGGAGCATCAGCATACTTTGGAACCTATATTAATGAAGTCAATTATAAAGGTTGGATTCATATTATTAATTCTAAGAGAAGTATTCAAGACCTTTAAAGAATTCAAGGCCTTAGTGGAAAAAGAAACTAGACTTTCAATTATGAAGTTATGAATAGATAATGGATCGAAATACAAAAGCAAATAATTTCAAGAATATCTACTACAAGAAGTAATTATCTATTGGAGAATACTAACTTACTATCTTGAACAAAATGGAGTTATTGAACAAAAGAATAGAACCATTGGTAAAATGAGTAGATACATGTTAGTTCAATCTAAATTGGATAATGCTTTTTTGGGGTAAAGCTATATGAACCACTATTCATATCATTAATTAGAGTTCCATTATGTACCTATGGTTTGCATGTCCAAATACCGTTTGGTATGGTAGAAATCCTAAACTTATGCACTTATGTGTGTTTGGATTTGAGTATACTATCATATATTCTCAATAACCAAGTTTAGTATTGAAACACGAGAAGGATATTTTGTAGGATATGGAATTTGTACGAAAGGATATCATATTTAGGATCCAAATCTAGAGAAGATAGTGATTGTAAGAGAAGTTATATTAAATGAAGAAGAACTGTTAGAAGAAAGAAAAAGTTATGAAATAATAGAACACATCTCTTACAAAGATTTTATAGAAGAAACTCATGTTGAATCAAAATCCTATGATTCAGAATGTGATTTTTAAAGTCCTATGAATCAAAAGAGTATGACTACAATAAATTCATCAAAATATGAAGTTGAAACTTGGAGTAAGTTCACTCCACAATTAAATCACCTTCAATGCACTAAATCTAGATAGTATGCAAAGACAAATTTATTTGCTAGAAAAACAAGAACTAGCTATCTTCAATTAAAATTATTCAAAGATTACAATAGGGTTCACACAACCCACAAGCATCCAAAAACCTATCACACTCAAACGATATTGCAGAGCTTGAGGATCTAGAATCACACAATGGTTGTTCTCAATGCAAGATACAACCAAGAGAAATATTTTCCATAACTCGAGATTGAGATCTCAACTCACAAGTGAGATAGAAGACAATAGAACACATAGATCAACATACCACAAGCTAATCTTGGAGCTGCAATCACTTCTTGCACTCATCCAATGTGCTCTTCCAATCTCTCTTGCCCAATTCTCCTTACATACAAACTCTCCTTCTCCCTCATGGATGAAGGAATATATAATTATATAGATCCAAAATCCTATGAATCTTTCTATTTGTCTTCTTAGATGTTTTCCACATGAATTTGGAGTCTTTTGGATGTTTCCCAATTGAAATGCCACGTAAAGATTTTCTTCTTTATTGGCATAGATGTCTCTTGTTTCATGTAGACATCTCCTGTGAGAGCTCTATTTTGAAGAGAGATGTCTATTATTTTTGAAAGATGTCTTTTTTGGATTGGAGTTTTCTTCACTTTAGGGAAGACATCTTTGGAAAGATGTCTATATTTTTGGAAAGATTTCTTTTATAAAAGCCTTACTCTCGAGAGAAAGGTCTACTATTTTTGAAAGACGTCTTCTATGGACCTGAGACATCTTCACTTTAGGAATGATGTCTTTATGTTTGCAAAGATGTCTATCCTGAAGGTACCAAAAATGAAAATTCTTATTTTGATGTCAAGAGCCTTCGGATGCCTCCTAACAAGTCCCCATAGATCTTGGAACCTCCTTAACTCATCAAAGTAAGCCAAAAAAAAAACCTTCAAACATACCAAAACATCCAAGAATCTTCATCATAAATTCAGCACGAAAATAGACACAAAAATTGGACACACACATCTAGGTCTTTTCCAAGTGTGAAGTCTACAAAAAAAACTTGTAGGACAAGCATAAGGGAATTGGAAGATGTGTTCCTACACCAGCTCTTCCACCCTTTAAAAATTAAACTCATGTGAACAAGGGAGTACGAGTAGAAGTGGTTCCCCACTCAACAAGTTTGGTCTCATGGATCCTTCCAATAGATTTATAGATTAATCCTTTCAATGGATCAAATACTCATGCCTCTTGACTTTCTAAGTGCTAGAAGCTTCCCTCTACTTGAGTACGATTACCTTCTTCTCCATTTAAGCCTTGGACTAATCAATAGCCCCCTTCAACTCATTGATGCTTCCTTGTATGGTCTCCTCATCAGTTGGTCCATGATAGTGCACAAGATCTAAAATGTTAAAAACAAAAGACATACCAACATCGTTTGGTAAATCAATCTCAAAAGCATTGTCATTAATTTTAGCCTTGATATTTAAAGACCTAATCTTCTTAACTTTCAATTTGGAGAAGTTAACACCTCTCAACTACTTCTTCTTCAAGTGCATCCAAACCAAGCTACCAATAGCAAATCTAAGCTTCCACTTGTCCTCATTCCTCTTGAGGACTCTCTCTTCAACCTTCTTCTCAAGATTTGATTTTATGTGTGCATGGAAATCCCTCATTTGTTGTACAAAATTGATGGGACACAATATCACATGGGCCATGATATCACGTCCTTCCCTGCAATATCGTGTATGTGATATCGCAGTCCATTGCCAGTTCTATAAATAAAAGGTAGCTCTCCCTTGTTTCTCCATCTAGATCTAGACCTTAGCAAAACTCTTGCCATTTTTCCATTCTAGAGTTAGAACAATTTCCATGTGCCCACAGTAAGAGTCCCAAAGTGAACAGATCTTTATTCAAGAAATTCTGTATCTGAGCACACAATTGTGTATGACAATAAAGATGAGCTTTTGGATAAACCTTGCAGTGCATGGACTAAGCTAAATAGGACTTTAATTATTATTAATGTTTAAATGCTTTATTAGTTAATGAAATCTCTCTCAACCCTTAACTCCTAGTTAAGTGCAATCAGTACGATCGCTTCGAGCACGTGCGTTACGCTTGGTAATCTCAGTAACGAATAGTGTTTGGTAATCCTAGTAGCATTTCATTGGTTCAGGGTGTGAAATGGCAAGTGGGAACAGATATTGATGCTAGGGTAATTAAGGCTTAGTTAGTTAAAGTTAGTTACTTAGTCTTTTCACCCTTTCCTCTCTTAGCATAGTCGATAAAAACATAAAAGATATAAAATCACATGCCTCAAGCTTACTTAACCATACAACCGTGACAAATACAAGTAAGCTTGGGAGGACAATGATTGATTAACCTTAGGTGTTCCATAAGGCATGTAGGAACTTAGTCTATGGAGTTCGAACAGATCGCGCGTGTAACGCTCGTATTCGTATGGTTGAGTGTAGGGGTACCTCACCACTCATCATTGGCACCGTTGCTGGGGACTAAGTTGTTTGTGCACTAAGTAGAACATAGGAAATCATCCACATCATTGGGAAGCTTAAACGAACCCTTAGGGTTAATCAAAAGAAAATATAAACAACGTTCAATAGCACACCGACAAGATAACAATGTCTTATTCTTCTCATAAAAGAACTTCACCACCTAGGGATCACACAAGAGACAGTCAGCGGTCTAACACACGTAACCAAGAACTGCCAGTTCCTCAACAGTATCGAGTAGTATATATTCACCATGATGAGTATGTACCCAATTTTACCTTTATCCTCCATTAGGATGAACAACTGCATTGGCGATATTTGCAAGGTAACATAGTGTTACCTCCAGATCGTGCAGTCCCAAACATGCTCCTTCACGCTCTTACATGGATAGACATGATGAAACTATACGATGAATACTTTGCAGAATATTATGACACAAGGGATTACCATCCCACAGCGGCGCAACATTTAAGAAACTCAAGGCAGGAGAGCTACCATACATCGTTGAAGGGTAAGGGACCCCATAACTGTTCACCCTTCATAAGCAAAATCAAGGGCGGTGAACCTATTTCAATAGGCTTTCCACAAAATGATGTTCCTCCTCCTAGCGATGGTGAGAAGGTGGGGTATCAGGACCTACACTCTACAATTCACAACCCTTGTTTTCATCCCCATGAACACCAAGTGTTCAATGAGGGAACACAAGCACATGACAAAGGTAGGAAGTATGATCATCATCACGATTGGGGCCGTAGCCACTAAAGTGAAGGTAAGAAACATCGTCATGGAAATGGTTCCTCTTCTTCTTCCCCTTCATCACATCATTCACCCTCTCCTTCCCCATCCGGACACAGTCACAAAGAGCACAACTGTGAGCATAAGGGTAAGGATAAGCAAAATGAGAGACCTCAATGAGAGAGTCGAGAGCAAGGACGAGCGCATTCTAGGGAATCAAGACATGAAACGAGGGAAAGTAGGGAACCATGTAGGCATCATAGACGTCATGAGAGAGATGATCATGAAAAACCCCTACTTGCAACCCGAAGCATGTTAGAAATTACGGAGGCTATTAGAATACCTACAAGGAACTAGAAAGAAAGTTGGATCAAGAGACTAGATATGAACAATATCCCACAGTTTGAGGGGGGATACAATGCTGATTCGCAAAACCACTTACAGGCATTCCACGATACCTGTGCCTTGCAAAATATTGAAAATGAGTGGCAAAAGTTAAAAGTTGTTCCCTAGGACACTCATAAAAGAAGCAAAAAGTTGGTACCGGTCCTTAGAACCGGAATCCATTAAATGGTGGAGTATGATGTTAGAACTATTCAATGATAAATACCAAACGTACTCCAAAGTGTCCAACTTGCGTAAGAAGATCCAAGGATGGAAGCAGGGTAATCATGAACCCTTGGATGTTGCCATGGGCTGATATTATGCATTGCTACATTGTTGCCTGGGCTATGGTTACGCACAATGGGATCAACTACACCATCTCGTAGATGGGCTAAGACACGAAACTAGGAGAACCTTTGGGACATATGCCCAAGGGAGATTATCTAAACTTAGGTCCCATGAAGTTCATAGATTTTTGGAGCAAGTAGCTAAGGAAGAAGGTGATCTACGGAAAAGAGAAAGTGTTGAGGAATATAACTATGATCCTTCCCTCCAAAAGAGGGGAGTAAGATTCTGTGAGGAAGAGGATGAGTCACCACTCGAAGAGTTGGTGAATAGAAAAACCTTGCCGCTTCAGAATTTAACAGCCGAAGTGTCAGCTAAGGTAGATCAAATGTGGGACTCAGATAGTATATTTGAAACCATTTTGAAAATCGTAGAGGAGTCTAAGAAGTGAAGTAGTGACCATGATAAGAAAAAGAGGAGAGATTCAGACCATGCACGTAGCAAGGCTAAGGGAAAAATGACTATCTCCAATGAGGTTGTGGATTCTAACACGGAAAATGAAAGTGGATGTGAGATTTGCCAATATGACCATCCTAAGGGATGTTGCCCAATAATCTCACATTTGTAAGAGTCTAAGGTGTATGCACTCAACCCAAGACTTAACAAACGGCAAGCACCCCGAAGGTTACCTTATCCCCAAGGTAACCCGAGGTAGTTCCACCAACTATTAACATATTATCCAAGTGGAAATCTACCACAACCTATCAAGCAACAGCAATAGTGGCAACACCCACAGTCATGGGGGATGCCACCACCTGGGCAACAATACCCTTACCAGCAACCAAACCCATATGTCTATTACGTGCAGCAGCTAGTTTCTCCTAGTGACTCTATGGGTCACGTAACCCCACGATGTCACTACCAAGTTCGGGAGTATTTTAGGACTCCTTCTCCTACATGAGACACACCACATACATACCATCCTCTAAATCCATCCATCACTTTTATGCAAATAGTTCCACTACCACCCACTCCAACGATGCAAGGGGAACTCCCCACTCAACTACAGCAATGTAATGCTACGAGAGTTGTAAACCTTTAACCTGCTATTGGTTCTGACAACCATACAAAGAGAAGACCTTTCTTCAGAATCAAAAACTAAAACAAGCTCTCACAACCACAAGTGATTGAGTCTATGACCACTCCTCCATCAAGTAAGGCTTTGGAGTTCCCTTCAAACCAAAAACAGAGCTCAACGCACACGGTTATGTTAACACATACCATTACTGACTGGATCAAGGTAGGCCACCTTCCTAGGAAACTCTCTGATCCCAGAAGTCCCTTAATCTACCTCCAAGTTGCTAGGAATGAACCACGTAAGGCTCTTCTTAACTCAAGTTCCAGAGTAAACTTAATATCACGAGAGATGTATAAAGCCTGGAACCAGCCTCCATTCAAGAAGAGAAATATTCAATTAGGGTTGGCTGACCAATCCATCACTATCCCTTTGGGACTTGTGGAGGACATTGTTACCACTATGTGTGGTTGGTCATACCCAGCTGATTTCCTAGTGATAGAAGTCAATAATAATAAAGGGAACTTCCCAATTATAATGGGGAGGGCATGGCTAAGTACCATAAAGGCATGCCTAGGAATCCGAGATCTTTCCTTGGAAATATCTAAGGAAAATATTTATGGAAATATCAAGAAGAAGAAAGTTCCATGCATCACATATAGTGACTCAGAGGGTGATGACGTACAGGAGTGCTCAGCATTTCCTACATACAACCGGTGTGCCCAGGAAACTCACATACAAAGGTGCCTATATGTAGCAACCACACAACAAGAAGACACCCAGTGGTTGATAGCTAATAGGGAGAGCAACCCACCAACATGCATGGAACTAACTGGGGGAACATCTTACAACCACAATGAAAGCATAGACACATTGGAGTATGAGCATCGCCAACTTCCAACCCTTAATCTAAAAACATCAATTGGGAGAAGTTGGACACTTGTAAAAGATTCAAATAAGTGCTTATTATTTTAGATCTCTCCCTTTCAATTCAGTCATGGGGGAGATGGCCACCTATGCTGATCATTCGGGGCCCTCAATTTCTTTGAAATTTTTGTTTTACACGTTTTTGTTTTACATATTTTTGTTTTACAAATTTCTTTAACTTTTCTTGTTTTTTTTACAACATCGTTGATACTTTTTCTTTTATTTATATGTGAATGTGTATTTTATCCATTTTGTTAAGTTTGTCACCTAATAAGTTCTCTTAATGATGGTATGAACTATTTTCTATTAGTTGCTAATGTTTGGTTTTTACCTTTAATTTACGATGTTGATACTAAGGTATGGTTCTTTTGATATAGTAGGTGAAAAACCCCAAATCTTTAGGGCATCCTTGCTTCACTAGGCCATCGCAATTCAGGTAGCGTCACGGTAGTTCATCAGGAGATGGATGTTCTGGGCTTTAGGTTGTACAGTTTGGCAAATTTTCTAGCTGGGTAATTCATCCAGCTGATAGCCTACACAAAAGCGATGCGGAAAGTTGTCGGTGGTGCTCAAAATGCACAAAATAGTTTGGCAAGTTTTCTAGTCAAAGAGTTTGCCACACTACGCGACGCTATATAGTGTACTAAGCTTTGGGAGACAGTTGTTCAAATAGTCAACTGCAAATTGTTGCAAGACAAGGCGCTATGCTATGCTATGCAGTGTAGCACAGTGTAGCGAGAACAAGATAGGAAGGCTCGACTTACTTGGTGATTTCAAATCGCACTAAGTTAGCACCTCTAGCCTTCGAAAATAGTTGCTTCACTCAACTCCAAGCTCTTCAGCAATGGATCCTTCATCGAAAAAAAAAACAAACTTACCAAAAGTAGGCCATGTTGGTTGCTATGCTACACTACGCTACATAGCGTAGCACTGCATAGCAACTCTACGAGAGTAACGAAAGGCATCTTAAAGGGCGAGATCAACAAGTTTGTAAGTTTTGCAAAGCAAAAGGAAAAGTTTGCAGATTGACAATGTTTTTGCGACTAACGCCAACTACTACGCTATGCTACGTAGCATAGACTAGCATAGCATAGCAAATATGCAATAAATAGTCAGTGTGCTTCAAAATTTTTCGACACATGCAGTAGGATGCAACATGATTTTTTTCTTTGAANGTAGCATAGCATAGCAAATATGCAATAAATAGTCAGTGTGCTTCAAAATTTTTCGACACATGCAGTAGGATGCAACATGATTTTTTTCTTTGAACTGATGACTATGCTATGCTACGTTGCATAGTGTAGCACGATGTAACAAGTTGCCATGCTATACTCATACGCTACGCCACAAAGGATGGCACGGCATAGCAAACAGTTACGCCACATCAATGCACTTCACCTAATTGCATCGTTGGCACACATCTCCAAACTCTGATGACGTAATTATAACATGGCAGGTTCGCAATTACAGCATGGCAAGCTCGTCCAATGGCATGCATGTCCAACAGTCATGCATGCCCATGCATCATAGAAAAGTCAACACAGGCCTAGGGCACGTGGCATCCAAACCACATCTTTCGCATGCCCTTGGTCCTATAAATACCCCAATGAGAAATGCTCAAAGGATCCCCCTTTTTGGATCTTTTCATTCGGTCGGCTAGCAAGTGAATTGGTTGGCAAGTAAGCAAAAAGTTAGCATTGCATTCCTAGGCATTGTAAACATCACTACAAATAGTTGACACTCCCATTTGGCATTTTGTTTTGCTCTCTCCTACTATCCTCATAGCATTCTGCATTGTTGGCCCCCGATTCCACATTCAAGCATATAGCTATCTTACTCTAAACATCTTGGTTACTCTTGGGATCTCTGCGCCTCCCAACATCGCGCAACCAATTGTATCCATCTTGACAGAGTGAAGTCATAATCTTGAAGCGGTGCATTTTCCTAACTATATTTTACTTTGTTTTCTTGCTTATCATTGCATTTTTACATTATTTTCTGTCCCTACTGCATTTAAAATTATCATTTTATGCTAGAAGTCTTATTTTAAAATTATCCGTTTACGAAAGGTTATATTAACATCGACTAAGTCCTTGTCTGATCGACCAGACAGTTCAAGGCACCTCATTTTCATTTTATCTAGCATGGCCCTCATGTGGATCCAGGGTTAAGACTTTCAACGATCGACGACCTCTCGGTGTTTTCTAGCCACCGACATTTTCGATCGCAACAATTTTCTGGCACTAGAAGGAGGGCCTTTTGGTGCCCTTTCCATTTGTCATAGTAGTCTTGTAAGCTTTCTGCACTTTGATATGCATTAGTGTAAACTTGACACCCATTTGTGATTGTTTATGGATCATGCAATGCAGATCGGTCTTTTCAACAGTTCTTTGAGAACCCTATAGGACATAAAGCCTCTGATCGCCATTTCACTCGCTCATTTTTACAGTAGTCTTGCACATGTTCTGTATCCTATTGTGTACTAGCATAAAAGTGACACCCTTTTGTAGTTTACACATTGTGTGGTACAGATCGGTCGCTCCGATGATTCCTTTAGAATTCGACAAGACATAAAGCCTTTTAATTACTTTTTTATTTCGTTGCTTCTTGCATTTGCAAAACTATTCAGCTTAGTAATAATGACCTTCACAACCACCATTTCTAACACCTTCAACATTGAGGTTCCCCTCACAGTCCAAGACACCACAAGTGCCGAGTGACTGCCCAGCCCAGGGTTGGGGCCATGCTGGTCCCTCAGGATCCAAAATTGGGGACCCGAAGGCTTGGCTGAACAACATGAACAATACAACTTCCTCTACGCTAAGATGTAGGCAAACCTGCCCTTAGATGTGTAGGAGTTCAAGGAAAAATGTAGCTTCGAGTTTGCCTACTACAACGGGAAGGAATTTATTCCTAATCCCAATGCTCACATCCCTTTGACAAAAGTGCAACAATGGCTTTTAGATCAACTGATATGCTTGTTTAAGCCTGGCGAGGCGCAAGACATAGCGTCTCACCATGACAAGGTCTTCCAAGATGGATAGGAGGAACTGGATTCTCAATCCAATAGAGGAGGTCAAGTCAACCCCGTCACCATCTCTCCTACCCAATCCTTTTGGACCAATCCACTAACTATTGCCGCTCCCTTCGGGATTACAACCACGCCACTGCAGCCTACAATCCCACCTGTCATGGGTAGTCATACCATGCCCACAATGTATTAAAATGTTCACGTCCTTGTCTCGACTTCAGTCATCATTCCTCCGTAGGTTATTCATCAATCCCTTTTTTCTTCACAAAAAGCCCCAATCATGACTACCTTGTCGCATGTTCATACCATACCTACTTCATAGTCATACACAACTTCTGTTTCTATTCCTACGTTCACATCTGTTTCATCAATCGCAGGGGGCCCAGGCCTGTCCACATGATGGACCCCATTCACTTCTTTTCCTGTTCTACAACCATCGCATATGTCTCATTATGTTTGCCCTCAGACCTACTAGACCCTACAAACGATACAACCCAATACGAGGCTATGGTTTGTTCTACTGGTAACACAAGCGATCTACCTAGTAGCCCAACCTGTGGTTGTTGCCTCAATAGCACCACCTACTAGGTGGTGGATAGCGCAAGGAGCGCCCTTCATAGGGGCCACCCCAATCGTACTGTCAATGGGTCACACTACTACCCCTACCACCTCAACAGTATCGTCGATGGGTCACGTTGCTACCCCTGCCACCCCACAGATGGGAACTACCTTGATAGGTTCCCAGTTGTCCATGTCATTGCAGAGTTTGGATCAAGCATTCCAACTCATCCAGACCCTTACCTAGGAAATAAAACACCTCAAGGCTATTGGGTCTGACACAGTACAGGTCATGGACTTTTACCAAGATGACTCCATCAGCCCAACAATCCCTCCACTGATGTTACCCCTGGGGATGTCCCTCCCACACTTCATGAAGAACAATGGGGAGGGGGATCCCAATGCACATCTCGTTACCTTTAGGTCTGAGTTTCTCCTATTGCAATAATGGCTGCACACGATTATTCATGTCTTTGCTATGTCCCTAGCCAGGAAAGCCTTGGATTGGTACCGCACGCTACCACGCTCATCTATTTTGACCCTAGAGGAGCTTCTGACCCAGTTTGTGACATGCTTCAAGTATAACTTGAAGGCAAAAATCACGCTGGATTAGTTGATGAGCGTGAAGCAGGATCCCCTAGAGCCGATCCAAAAGTTCATCCCATGTTGGAGCGCAACCCTTAATGAAATCTACATGCCCATCGCAGAGGCCCACTTGCTGACCATCTTTAAGGGTGCAGTGAATGACTTCATCAATTTTAAATTGTATTACCTTGCTCCTCGCACTCTTAGTGAAGCCTTTGCTTAGACTAAGAGCATACAGGATGTGGCTTAGGCTAGCAAAGACCCAGTCTACATTGCTTACAAAAATACCTTCACAAAGAAGGACAAGGGTAAGGCCCCAACAACCATAGTGGCCGCTATGGCGACTGAAGCCAAGCCCAAACCTAGTAACAATGGTAACAAGAATAACAAGAAATCAAATGCACCCACAGCTAACCCTGCACCCAAGCAGGGCAACAAGTTGCAGCCTTTCATGCCCATACCCGAGACATCTGCACAACCCAAACCAAACTTTGGGCGTAAAGATCGCTCAAAGTATACTCCACTACCTCTCAAACATTCAGAAATTATGAAGTAGCCACTGGTAGCGAGGCACATCCAGCACAAGCATGTGTCAGAAGAAGGAATTAGGAGACATCAGCGCTACTGTGAGCTCCTTAGAAACCCCTCTTTGGCCTTGCCCAATGAGCCTCCAGTTCCCACATGTTTCAAGCTAAATAGGTTTTGTGACTACCACCAACAATGTGGTCACAACATAGATTATTGTATGGCATTGCAAGATGACATCCAAAGGTTGATTGATCAAGGGAAATTGGTGTTGGATGAAAGCAACCCAATACGTCCTAAGAATCAATCTTTGCATGTCTACATAGACCCCCTCAACACCAACAATGCTGGTTATGTTATCAACACCATTGGCATTGATAGTGATCATAGGCCACCCCAGTGATTGTTTTTGATCTGTGTACCTCAACGTAGCGCACCAGCATCACCAGTGGCTAGCCAAAGCTCACAATAGCGGTTTGTTTTGAGAGTCCCTCCCCGGGCATCCACCCCCATTCCACCTGTTAGCAAAACCACACCACCCTACTTGTTAACACTATTAGCTTCATGTGTTATCAAGGGGCCAACTCCTTCAATAGCCCTTGTCCCGCACAAGACAACTGAACAACCTTCTCGTCCTCAAAAATGAGAAGTGCTTTTCGCAGGTGAGACGTTGAAGGGAAGTATTGTCCCAGGTATTTCCAAGCTTACGTATTCACCCCTGCATCTGTGCCCCCATCACCAAAGAAGAACATTGCTACAACCACATAGCCCATGCTGCCCCACCAAAAAGGGTCTGAACCCAGATCCGAAATCGCCCCTCCTTGGGAAATTTTTCTTCTGGGACAAATAGAAGAAGAGAAAGGCAATAAACAGAAGGGTGGCTAGGACCTCTTGGATGCCCTCATTCAGGTCAAATAAGCTCTAAAACAAAAAAACACTACACTGAGCTTGTACGACCTAATCATGACATTTTTCCCACACCATGAGGCTCTGATCTGCATGTTGACAGCAATTCCGGTCAATGAAGACATGCCAGTGGAAGAGGTAGCAATCCACTCGGTCATGCTTCCCTCCACACCTATAGAGCCAGAGCCATCCCAACTAAATTTCTGTGAGAGTTCGATTAGGGAAGATCCCAAAATGGGTCAGGTGACTACAGCACCCCTATTCATCATAATTCGGGTCGGCCAACACCAAATCCGAAGGGTACACATCGATGATGGGGTTGCCACCAAGATCATCCCCTTCCCTATTGTGGATAAGTTGGGCTTGGTCAACCATATCAAACCCACGATGATGTCATTCCTGAGGTCATTCAATGGGGCACATGTCATGGTGAAGGGCACAGTTCACATAGACTTCGTGGCAGGGGACTAATTCTCCACAAACGCAACATTCATCATGGTCGAGGAAATGCCTAGGTTTAACCTGATCTTGGGGAAATCATGGTTAGCGCAGCTTAGGGCTATCTCCTCACCTATATACCAGGAGATCCATTTATCTTACGCAAATAGGGAGACATGGAACAAGGCTAACCTCTGAGAATGAAGCGCCTATTGCAGCATACAATGACCATTTGGCAGAGGAATTGGCTCAGCAAGCTGGTTCCCAAAACGAAAGCATGTGGGCTGAGTTGCCCTTCCAAGTAGGGGGCAATGATGTAGATGAAGGACTTGGCAAAGCATCTCGACCTTATGTCTCACTTAACCTATGATGGATCAAGAAGCAGCTATGCATAGCGTAGCAACCCCATAGCTTCTCGCCCAGTTGCCCACCCTTACACATATGTCGCCCTTCTGTTTTGCATCTACACTAGTTGCTAATTAACTATTTTCCAAATCGCTAGTGTATCATCCTTTAACACACGATGGGACCAAAATGGCCTAAAACTATGTTACACGACGGGCCCGAAATGGCCTAAAACTAGCAATGGCCTGAAATGGCCTAAAACTAGAGATGGCCCGAAATGGCCCAAAACTAGTAGAGGCCCGAAATGGCCTAAAACTAGCACAAAAGAGCAAAAGTTTAGCATGAAATTCAGCACATACACAATGTGTAAGTTAGTGTAAAATCAATTCACCTCTTTATTCAAAATTTTTGTCTTTTAGACAATGTTTGCAAACATTTTATAAAAACTCAAAAAATTTCAAAAAAAAATCCCCATGCTGTCATGGGTTGTCTCTACCCACATCATCTTCGTCACTTGCTTCTACATCACCCCCTTCTGCATTGCCTTCTCTTGCGGTATCCTCTGCTGACCTTTCATCCCTTCCCTCTGTGGGCCCTGCGCCCTCATCTGGAACCTACATCGCAGAAATGAAGTAATCAGCTAGGGCAACACACACAAGCTACAACAAAGCATGAACACTAACACAGTAGGAAGAAACTAACCTAAGAAGGACCTACGTCTGTCTTGAAGCGTATTTGATCTAAACTGAGCCCGAGGCAGCACCAGACCTGCTCTACCATGATATCCATCCAACACCTATCTCTTGGTTCAGCATCTACAGCAACTCTCTCCCTTTTGGCGGTCATCCACCTTGGTGGTCCTGGAGAAAAGGAGGCGGTTGCGGTCTCGCCTGTGGGAAGGTCCACTTCCCATTTAGGAGATTCCGTAACCTTTACTTGCTCTTTAAACTTGTCATAGGCCTCAAAAGCATCAATAGCTTTTACAAATGCTTTATAGGTAAATGCCTCTACGGCAGCATCCCTGTATAGTTTACAATAGATGGCATGTTCCAGTTTATACATATGTTTATGATTTTTCTGGGACTATCCCCATTCATAAACTCTTGCACTGTAATCCTTCCAATCCTGAAACTTCTAGGCCAACAAGTCCATTTGCATCTGCTGTTCTATTATTTTGTGGGTGGCTTCATTGTTTTGATGCAGGACTATCCAAAATTTGGCATGATCTATTATAGCCGTGTGTCAGTCCTCATTATTGGTATCATGGGCTATCAGGAATTTGTTCCTCGATTTGAGGTCTTCCACCTCGGCGTGCAGGTCGGCCTTCTCTTGCTCAGCTTTTTGGACCCATTTCCACAAGTCTTCATTGACGTGCTTATACTCCCACAAAGAGCGAGTTGAGTGCAAAGCATATTTTCTCACCTCATCATATGCACGGCGAGGCACCTCGGTCACTTCAGGTGAGAATGAAGGCATGACACCGACTTTCAAAGGTCGTGTCGGGTCCCATTTGAGTCAAGAGGCTACCATGACATAAACAACATATAAGTTGCATTAGTGTAGCAAGGTTAGCAAATTCGAGAATTTTAGCATAGCAACATGAGAGCACCTAACACTACGAATTACCCACTTTAGGGTCGATCTACTTAAGGCGGCTGATTATGTCGTCGATGATTCCCTTCATAAACATAAACTTATCGAGGGTCTCAGCCCATGGTTCCACACGAATCGAAGGGGGTCCTGCAACATTAATGGTGGCATCTGTTATGAAGCTAAATGAATTAGCAATGACCAAAATGGGCTATAAAAAGGTACACATATTGCCAAACTCACTAGCGTCCAATTGCGGTTCCCTTTCTTGCTGATGCAAAATGATGGTGACAGCCTTGGCAGAAGTCCCTACCAGGTCTATACAGGCCTCTTCTTCATGTGTTGGTGTCTTTCCTTTTGAGAGACCATCATCTTTTTTATTCAAGGGAGACTCATCTTCATCTCCAAAAATGTCCTCCTCATTAGTAGGAGGATCTTGTCTAATAACAAGATCCCCCACCTTAGCGGTAGGAGCTCTTTCTTTCTTGACCGAGGCCCTTCTCTCTGAGATTGGGGCCTCTGAGTCTTTATTTTTCATCCCTATTTTGAGGGCCGACACCTCTTCTTCGCCTTCTTCCTCTTCGCTTTCTTCCTCTAGTAGCCAAAAAACATGTTTTTGTTAGCTCAAAATAGATTAGCCTAAAGCAAGTGCTACACTACGCTGTCTAGCGTAGCACAGTGCATCAGGCCTTAGCAAAGTAGGCAAAGAAATAAGCATGGGCAGAAGCATTCACCAATGGGGGGTTGCGTCCTCTGTAGTTTAAGCTACAATCACCTCCCCTCTTCTTCTTCAGCGCAGAGGGTTTCCTCAGCCAAAGGAGCCCTCTTTCGCTACAACTTACTGACCATAGTCTCGGCTATGAGACATTTCCCCTATGACATGCTACCAACTATAGCAGGGGGCATCTCTCCTACGCTGTCTTGGCCATGAAATTTGTGGGCCACCTAATCTTTAGTCATCATGAAGAACAACTCCCCAATTTCTTCTGGAGGATCTTGGGCTCGGGTGGTCCAGAGGATTTGGCGGATCCATGGTTTGGAAATCTGTTTGTGATTTTGCATGACCTAGGCTCCATTCTCATGAACTACCAGAAACTCTATGAAGTGTTGCAAGCAGGCTATGTAAAAGGCATAATGTATATTGGAACAAGACTCCTGCTTCTTGTGGAGCTCCAAGATTTCAGTCTATAAGCCTTTACACAGAAAATTGGCCCAGCTGTAGTGGGCCCCCTTCTCCATGACCTCACGCATCACCTAGGCTTGCTCAATCCTAAGGACCTTTCCTTCGGAAAGCATTTAGAGGAATGCGTGAGTACGGAAGACAAGGTAAACCTCCCTGGTAGATCTTGCTTTAAGATTCTTCATGGGGAGCCCATTCTGCTCATTGGAAATCCCTAACCACTCTTGAATGTCCTTCTTCTAAAGGCTCAGCTCCCTCCTTCTCTTCGACCTTATGAGGATGCCATCAGTAGGGACACCAAAAAGATCTATGAACAGTTGGTCATTGATTTCAATGACCACCCATACGTCATGTATGCATGTGCGGAAGCGGTCTACCCTACCAGAAAAGGAGCCAACCAAGGAAAGCATCTCAGCAGCAGGAACACTTGGGTTTGGGGCCAGGAACAGATCCATAAGACCAACCTTTTGGATGTTTTGGACCAAGGAATTCGATGCCACATTGCATATCCAACGCTGGCTTGCATCCACTTCTCCATACTTGAAGTAGATGTTTGCCTTCTAGTTCTCAATGGTTATCACTGTCACCTCTTGGGGCTTTTTCACCCCTATAGCAATTTTCACAAGAAGCGTTTAACATGAAAAAACACAGAGAACCCAAAGATTGCAAAGACACTTAAGCATGTAGCACTTACTGTTTAGCTTACCAGGTTTGTATGGTAACGAGAACATCGAAAGACTAACTAGGACTTGTTCAACAGTGATCTGTTTAAAGGATGTCCATCCCTCATCCAACCAACTAGACTCCTTGCACTTGTTGTAGGGAATGGGGTATAGGTCTGGGTAGGTGTGGTATTCACCCCCACATTGAACAATCACACCTGCACATAGGTTCTCAGTAGAAGAGAACTCCTGCAGTGCTATCCGTGTTGTGGTTAGCACACCCGATTTGTTGTGAAGCCCTTCCTTGTTAATGTAAAACTTGATAAAAAAAACATACTATTAGCATTTGGCTAGCATAGCAAGCATTGCACAATACAGTGGAACAAGGCTACAACACTCACTCGCTAGCATAGTAGATGGTCCTTGGTGGGTTTTGGAAGCACGTTCCCATATGACATGTAACAAACAACATGTTGTAAGGATGGTAGCAATTGTACTCAGGCATACCCCAGATCCAAGCCAAATGCCTCAAATATTTGGGGCATTGACTGGATCCTTCTCCCTGCCTACTACTGATTGCCCCATTCATAAAAAACCTCAAGATACCCCAGTTTGCCACAGGCAATAGGGTTTCTGTTATGATGGCTACTCTTCCTCCTCTAGGTATGACCAAACGATCACACTAAAATGTTGGAGGAGAAATTGTAAGAACTCCTATGCTCCTTGCCTGAACCAGATCCCTCACTCTTCCACACGTGTATGAAGAGGAGGAACATTGGTCACTGGTTTGCTCACGCAACATAGGACCCCTACGATTTCTAGGATAATCAGAGTTGGCCTCAGTGTTATCCTGCACAATACAACCAGCAAATGTTAGCATCATGCATGAATGCAATACACACATAGCGTAGCCAGACCTAGCATTTTAGCATATAGTGTAGCATAACCCTTTTCCTATACATAGCGTAGAAAAAAAGCAACAAAGCAATAACGTAACAAAAATAGCCTTGCGTAGCAATAAAGTGATTAGCCCTAGCAGAATGATTAGCACTACACCCTGACAAAACACGTGTCACATTGTCACATCATGCATTGTCAAACCCTCCTGAAGGTCCTACACTACGCCATCTGAAAGCCAACTTAAACCATCCAAACCCCTACAGTAAAGATAGCCACAGAAATGGTGGTCCAGGCAACCTTGCAATGCAATGATAGCATAGCGTTTATACATCCGTCGAGGCCAAAATGGCAACAACGATGGTGTAGAGGCAAAAATAAAGACAATGCAATGATGGAAAGAAAAAATAGCAAAAACTAAATCGTAGAATTGAAAACAGAAAACCAAAAATGATCACAGAAGCATGAGGAACTAGAGGAAGCATAGTAGCCTACTGGGTCAATGGCGTCTCCTCCCACACCGTGACACGCGCTTGTGTCACTCACCCTAGGGTTTCCTTTACCTCATTGACCTTAGTGAGTGTCAAATTCATGCGTTCCTTCTTAGGAGCCATCATCCTACTTGCAGACTTTTCCTCATTACTATGTCAAAAATCACCTTGCCCTCTATTAGCATGATCTCTTTGCATTGAAAAATTACTTTGTGCTACGAATGTGGGCTCCGTGTTGTTACGGTGAAAATAGCAAGTTTAATAGGGGTTAATCCCTATTTATAGCAGTAATGGTAAAAAAGGGAAAAAATTTCATTTTCTCTCTCTGTTTAATGCGGAGTGTGTCATGCAGCATAGCATGCTTGTCATGACATTGTAGCACTGTTGGCATTAAAACCTTGGCATGCTTCAAGCTGACCGTTCGCTTTTCCCAAAAATAAAAAATTATATATATCTAGCTTTGATGGTCCGAAAAGACCTTAAACTAGCAATCTTAGCATAGTTACAACTCTAGTGGTTTGAAAAGACCTGAAACTAGCATTCCTAGCGTAGCATTTCATTCCTGTTAACGGTCCAAAAAGACCTTAAACTAGCAGCTTTGATCTGGTACACATATGCGGTCCACAACGACGTTAAACTAGCAGTTTCACATTTTCGCATCAACAATTTTACATTTTTTTAGCAGTTTTACATCTCCACGCCTTAGCGGTCTACCATGACTTTAAACTGGAAAATTTTAATCTTTATATCATACTTCGTTAGTTATATCTCATCGTCTTTTTACAAATTTTCATTATACATGATTACTACCAATAGGTGCCTCGTAACCAGGCTCTCATTTCATCTTGGCAGGTTAAGCAAAAAAATGAAAATCCATCACGATCTCTCCACGCCTTTAGCTTTAGTCGGGCTACATTGCAAGCTCGCAAGACCATTGAACCTAGACCTAATCGATTGGGGGTCAACCACGGCTAGCACCATAGCATCCTTAGAAACATCCCCAGACTGGCCCGAGCATTTGGTCTGAACCCTCTCGTCGAAACGCCTGTGACCACATCCAAAGGAGAAGGAAAAATGTTAAAACTTAGTTCCCTCTTAGTTGCGCAGACACATGAAGGTGTGGTCAAAATCCTGCAAGACAACATTAAATTTTTCACATGGTCATACATCGACATGTCGGGTTTAGATCCAAGGCTGATGCAACACAACATTGTTCTAGACCCATGCATGAAGGTAGTCAAGTAGAAGGCTCATAAGGTTAAACCAAAAATTGCATTAGCTATAAGGGATGAAATCACCAAGCTATACCAAGCTGGTTTCATCCATGCAGTTGATTACTCAGAATGGGTGTCCAACATTGTTGTGGTTTCTAAGAAAACGGAAGAAATATGAATCTATATAGACTTTTGGGATCTGAACAAGGCAACGATCAAAGACGATTTCCTACTTCCAAGCATCGATCAACTCATCGACACTATGGCTAGTCATGCTTTGTTATCCTTCATGGATGGTTTCTATGGCTACAACCAAATTCGCATTAACCCAGAGCATCAGCTAACAACAACCTTCATGACCCCATGGGGTACCTTTTGTTACACCATGATGCCTTTTGGGCTTAAGAATGCCAGAGCAACCTACCAGCAAGCCATGACTTACATCTTCAGTGACTACATCCTAGAAACACTAAACAACTATGTGGATGATATAGCAGTCAAATCCAAAGAGGTTACTAATCACCCATGCAATCTAGGGGTAGTCCTCAAGTATTTTCAAATACATGATTTGAGCCTCAATCATAAGAAGTGAGTCTTTGGGGTGAGAACCAGATGCATATTAGGGTTTGTAGTATCGGAGGCCGGAATATGGGTGGACCCTAACAAAATTAAGGCCATCATCAACCTGGCACCTCCTACAAACCTTAAGGAATTGCGTGGTTTGCAAGGTAGGGTACAGTTCATCCGAAGGTTTATCGCAAAGTTGACTGACAAGTTACACCCCATGCAACATCTTCTAAAGAAAGGGGTTAACTTCGAATGGACAACTCAATGTCAACAAGCCTTCAATGACTTGAAGAAAGAACTCCTACACCTCCCAACTGTGCATCCGCCATAAAGGGATAAGCCTTTCTTCGTCTACCTTGCCACCTCTGACACCTATGTCGCAACATTGTTATGTCATAAACAAGATGATGGATTTGAGATACCATTGTATTATCTAAGTCATGCATTAATAGTGCATGAGGTGAAATACAATGAGGTGGAGAGGAATTTCCTTGCCTTATTATTTGCATTAAAAAAGTGGAGGCATTACCTATTTCGCAGTATAATTAACATTATTTGCAAAAGCAACATACTTCGGGCTATCACTAACAACCTGTATGAAAGTAGCAGGATAGCCCAGTGGAAAGAAATAATTGCAAAGTTCGACTTACACTATGTGAGCCAATCATCGACAAAGGGTCAAGCCATAGCAATCCAACTTACAGCCTCACCCATCGACGACCAAGTAACCATAGATCCCAAATTCCCAGAGGAGCATGTTGGCATTATCAACACTGTCCCATCGCATCTCGAAGCTTCCTTACACTTCGATGATGCCTCGACCATGCGAGGAGGTAGTGTAGCTACTTTTATTATGTTCCCCTCTGGGGAAATGCACCCTTTCGCTTATCGCTTTGTGTTCCCTTGCACCAACAATGTGCTACTCAGAGGCCTCTCAGCTACCCAAATACTATGCATACAACACCTGGCGATTCGCGGTGACTCACAACTAGTTGTGAATCAAATCACCGAAGTCTATGCCTGCAAAGCTATGCATCTGCAACCCTATTGCAACCTAGCAAAAAGCCTACTGAAACAGTTTTCAACTACAGATGTGCAACACGTGCCACGCAACGAGAACATCGTAGTAGACGCCTTAGCCATCCTAGCACTAAATATTCCACCACACTTGTTTGCAAGTCTGTCGACTTCGATTGTTGAATGTACTAAGCCTCACTCAGACGGGACACGTGGCCTCTATCAGTGCTACGGATACCTAGGAGTGGTATGCCAACATTAAAGCTTACCTACAACACGACGAACCCCCAAGCGGACTAACATCTACCCAAAGAGATGTGATCCATAAGCGTGCCTGGCAATATATGCTCATGGGGAATGATGTCTTGTGCAAGTGTTCCTATGATAGGATATTGCTAGCATGCATGGGTGAGGAGTAGGCATGGAAGGTAATTAATGAAGTACATGAGGGACTTTGTGGTGGACACATAGCACCTAAGGCTATTGCTATGCAAATCAGATGCCTAGGGTACTACTGGCCCCATATGAAGTGTGACTACATGTCAAAAGTCAGGACATGTGACATGTGCTAGAGATACACGAATCTCATACACGTCTCACCTATAGAGTTGCACCCAATGCAGATCATGTGGCCTTTCTAGCGATGGGGGCTATACCTCATAGAACCTATCATGCCTAAGTCCTCCACAGGGCATAGCTTCATCATTACCACCACTGAGTATTTTACTAAGTGGGTGGAAGTTATCCCCCTGAGGAAGACAACATCTCAGCAGGTTTGCCATTTCATACTAGATAACGTCGTGACAAGGTTTGGGCTTCCAATGACTATTGTAATCGACAACGGACCACAATTCAGTAGTATGGAAACCTGAACCTTCTGCAGTAATCTGGGCATTAGGTAATCATTCTCCTCCCCATATTACCCGCAAGCAAACGAGCAAGCAGAGGCTATAAATAAGTCCATCATCAACTTGTTGAAGAGGACGTTTAGCAACAACAAGAGGCAGTGGCATAAGCAAATCCTCTATGTTCTATGGGCCTACAAGATGACATGCAGGACTGCAACGAGTAAGACTCCTTGCAGCCTTGTTTATGGATCTAAAGTTGTGTTGCCTCTTGAGTTGTAGGTACCATCACTCCGGATGATTCTCTCCGATGTTGTGACTGAAGCCCAGAACAACAAGTCAAGGATTATCAACCTCGACTCAATAGAGGAGGAGCATGCACAAATGTTGAGCTGCATAGAGCACTACCAAAGCAAGCAACAACAAAAGCACAATGCAAACCCACATCAACGGCCAATACAAAAGGGAGACCTCATCCTAAAAGCTATCTATGAACATGTGAGCAAATTCTTTGCCAACTAGGAAGACCCATACATGGTCACCAAAGCCTTCAAAAATGAAGCCTTCAAGCTAGCAGAATGGACAACAACGAGTTCACAAACCTGGTGAATCAGTCGTACCTCAAGCCATACTACATCTAAGTGCATGGAGTAGACAAGCAACTGTCTGCTACGACGTAAAACTAGCAAAGGTGAGCAAACGTTTGCTACAACGTTAAATTGGCACGGCTTCACCATTGTTTGCTATGATGTAAAACTGGCACAACATGTCCACTATGATGTAAAACTGGCACAGATCATCTGCTATGACGTAAAACTGGCAACAAACATCTGCTATGACATAAAACTGACATAGATCATCCGCTACAACATAAAATTGGCACAACACATCTGCTATGATGTTAAACTAGCACACACAGTCTACCAGGACCTTAAACTGGGTTTGCGGCACATCCCCAGCATGCATCTGCACCAAGTATACATCAAGCGAGCATGCACAATGCCGACATAGGGTGGGACGTTGCAATTCCAGAATGCAGTTCATGACACAATGAGAACACAATCTGGAACATATGTAGTGCCACCTCCCCTAGAACCTTGTTGATCCCCCAAAGATATCGTATGACATCTCACTAATCCCCCAGACCTACCATCACCATAACCCATCACCTTGATGGTAGTTCCTTGGTCAGTACTTGTTGTAGGAGTTTTGGTAGTATTGTGGCCCAGCCACAATATTGTTATCCACGAGCTCCCTACCAACGTCTGGGCTTAAGCCACATTTAGCTATGTGGTAGCTGATCCCATAGTTGGAATTAGAATGCATGCCTTTGGTAGGGATTCCAGAGCATCCACACTCACAACAACTCCCTGCTCCTTCGATGCCAGCTCCTCCATGCTGATGCTGCCAAGGCCGCTGTTGGCCTTCCTACTTTGGACACCGTGCACCAGCAAAGGTGTCCAAGAGCTTCAATAATGTCTGCAGCAAGCAAGACCTTTGCCCTTATTTTGCATCATGGTTGTTTCCACTACTTCGCTCTCTATCATGTTTGCAGAGGCATCGGTCGAAGGTGCGTCTCACCACAGCAAAAAATGCTACAATGTTGCAAAGTGATTGTCTTGACTAGCTTAGCTACTTCAGAGTGCACATCTTGTCCTACCTTACAAGCTCTTTTCCTTTACCTTACTCCTTGCACCCACAATTTCCACTTTCTCCCCTCTTTTACAAGCTTTTCCCAATGCCTGTTAAGCCCTCTTGTTTGCTCAACCACAAAACCCATGACGTGCATAACATAGCTCGCCACATGGGAAGCATCTATAGGCAGGTCAAAGCCCCCACGCAGATGTAACACAACTCATTTGAGAAAAGAAACACCTACCTTGCAACAAGTTTGTTCACAAATGTAAACGGCAAAATAGCAAAAGGCAAAAGTGTAAGAGAGAAAAAGCTCATGTGCACACAAACAAAACATGCATAAAACAAATGGTACGTAAGCCGTTCCGCAATCACCCTCTCTAATGTTTCAATGAGAGGTTGAAGGTCAGCAAAAGAAAAGATGAAAATGTGAACAACTCCCTCACAAGCACCCAGATGAGGAACTTTGCTAAGCTCATCTTTACCCTTTTCCTAAACCTCCTTCCTCCTTGCTTAGCCTTTTCCACCCACAAAAACCAATGCAACACTCTCAAGCACAGTTAAGTGACATCTTGACAATCACCGCATAGCAATGTTAGTGTTTTGTCTTCCGTAGTGTTTTGTATTCTTTGTCAATGTCTCTTGGGCCCATCCTCTAGACATCGACAAAGAGGGGCCAATGAAGCACCCCAAATCTTCAGGGCATCCTTGCTTCACCAAGCCATTGCAATTCAGGAAGCATCATAGCAGTTCATCAAGAGATGGATGTTCTGGGCTTTAGGTTGTACAGTTTGGTAAATTTTCTAGCTGGGTAATTCATCTAGCTGGCAACCTACACAGAAGCAATGTGGAGAGTTGTCGGCGATGCTCAAAATATGCAAAACAGTTTGGCAAGTTTTCTAGTCAAGAATTTTGCTATGCTACGCGACGCTATATAGCATAGCAAGCTTCAGGAGATAGTTGTTCAAACAGTCAATTACAAATTGTTGCAAGACAAGGCACTACACTACGCTACGCAGCGTAGAACAGCGTAGCGAGAGCAAGATAGGAAGGCTCAGCTTACTTGGTGATTTCCAATCGCATTGAGTTAGCGCCTTTGGCCTTCGAAAATAGTTGCTTCAGTCAACTCCAAGCTCTTCAACAATGGCTCCTTCATCAGAAAATAACAAACCTAGTAAAAAGCAAGTCATGTTGGTTTCCACGCTACGCTACGCTACATAGCGTAGCACAGCATAGCAACTCTATGGGAGTAATGAAAGGCATCTCAAAGGGCAGGATCAGCAAGTTCACAAGTTTTGCAGAGCAAAAGGAAAATTTTGTAGATTGAAAACGTTTTTGTGACTAAGGCTAGCTGCTACGCTATGCTATGTAGCATAGCATAGCAAATATGCAATAAACAGTCAACACGCTTCAAAACTTTTTGACACATGCAGCAGCACGCAACGTGAGTTTTTTCTTTGAATTGATGGCTACGCTGCATAGCGTAGCATGGCATAACAAGTTTCCAAGCTACGTCTGCACTCTACGCTACAAAGCATGGAATGGCGTAGAAAACAGTTACACCACATCAATGCACTTCACCTAATTGCACCATTGGCACACATCTCCAAACTTTAACGACACAATTAGAGCATTGCAGGTTCACAATTACAGCATGGCAAGCTCATCCAATGAACATGCACGTCCAATGGTCATGCATGTCCATGCAGCATAGACAAGTCAACACAAGCCCAGAGCATGTGGTGTCCAAACTGCATCTTTTGCGTGCCCTTGGTCCTATAAATACCCCAATGAGCAATGCTCAAAGGATCCCCCTTTTGGATATTTTCATTTGGTTAGCTAACAAGTGAATTGGTTGGCAAGCAAGCAAAAAGTTGGCATTGCATTCTTGAGCATTGTAAACATCTTGTTTGACACTACAAATAATTGACACTCCCATTTGGCATTTTGTTCTACTCTTTCCTACTATCGTCATAGCATTCTGCATTGTTGGCCCTCGAGTCTGCGTTCAAGCATACAGTTGTCTTACTCTAAACATCTTGGTTACTCTTGGGATCTCTGTGCCTCCCAACGTTGCGCAACCAATTGTATCCATCTTGACAGAGTGAAGTCATAATCTTGAAGCGGTGTATTTTCCTAACTACATTTTATTTTTTTTTCTTGCTTATCATTGCATTTTTACATTATTTTCTATCCCTACTACATTTAAAATTATCATTTTATGCTAGAAGTCTCGTTTTCAAATTATCTATTTACGAAAGGTTATATTAACACCGACTAAGTCCCTGTCTGATCAACCAGACCGTTCAGGGCACCCCGTCTCCATTTTATCTTGCATGGCCCTCGTGCAGATTTGGGGTTAAGACTGTTAGCGATCGATGACCTCTCGGTGATTTCCAGCCATCGACGTTTTTTGTCGCAACAACAAGCAATGAGTCCACACCATCCATACATCCATAAATCTCTATGGTCTCTCTTGGCTTGGAATTGTACAATCCCTTTCTTCAAAATAATAAGAACTATCAATGAATTGGTGACTGGGTATTTCTCAAACTAAGGAAGGACTCAAGGATTGAAAAGGGTGTGGCTTCAAGGGAACTTGATGCTTTTGTGTTGGCCATTATCTTAGGTGCTTGGATGTTTTCTTCTTGAGTTTTCTTACCGTTTTGACAATTGCCATATTATCAGGAAGCTAACTAAATAAAAATAATAAGTCTTTGCATGGTGTGGTTCTCATGCAAAAACATAAAAAGAAAAGAAAAGAATAGTGAGAATTCAAAGTACACCACTTAGATGAAATAATTATTTGGGCTACAAGCACTAGTTATGGAACTAAAATAAACATGTTCCCTCTAATTAAGGTCCTTCTTGCTTCCCATTCCCTCCTCCTTCGTTCTGTCGGAATGGTGGTGGCTCCTTGGTGAAGACATTCTTGTTACTTCAAGTGGATGGATTGGCCGAATGCATTAATGCGAAGTCACTGGATGTGGTTTGTTTGAGGCCGAACTTGGAATGGGATCTACTAAGTTACATTAATCATTAAATACACAAGGGACTATACACCACCTTGTTCTTGAGATTTCATTCCATTCTCTTCTTTCCATCCTTCTTTCCCCATCTATCACCTCATTGCAGGTTGTATCATTAGTGTATATTTTTGTTGATGCATCGTTTTCTTTCTGGTAAATTATTGTGATTAAGAATTTAACTCTTACGGACTCTTTAAATGTGAGTTTGTCAGGGCATTAAGGGCATGAGCCTGCTTTGGGGAGGACCCACTAGCATTCCTATTTGGTGCACCAGTTAAATTCTTTCCCTTAACATTTTTGCAATCAACCCTTTTTTCTTCATTTCCATCTTGACATCCATTTCATCAACGTTACAGTTGTCTCTTTTTCTTCATCCTTCTTATTCCTTATCTTTTTCCATTTTCTCACTACCAGAGGTTCGTGATTAGTCATGGGGATCCTGGTCCAATTTTTTCAATTTTTTTGATTTTCTCCCAACCCCTACACCTTGGGTAGTCATTATTAGTAATTCTACAGAGTCCGCATCAGCCATACCACAACTCAGCCAATGGACCTTTCACCGAAGCAAGGTATCAACTGCATTGTGATTCATACAACAATGGATTGGACCTAGAGGGAACACTTGGAATGGATTGGTGCTGAAGCAGTTATGCAAGGAACAAGATTAATGATGCGCTTATAGATGGACAACGAAAGATGCAATCTTGGCGTTGGTAGCAGCAGACTTCTTCTCTCTTCTCTCTTCTCTCTCAGCTACCAAATAAGGCCTGATGTCAAATGTATAAATGTATAAAGTATTCACTCTTCTTTTCATGAACACTACTTTTGTCATGTTCTGTAATGATGATCCATTCATATGTCATCCCATTCACCATTAGTTCCATTCACGTCAATAATCCCATACCTTCCCAATATTTTGTAAGGAACTTGAGGATGTGTTTTTATTCAGTCATGAGGGTATGATGGGATGCGATATCGCATGGGCCATGATATCACGTATGTGATAGCGCAGTCCACTGTCAGTTCTATAAATAAGAGGTGGCTCTTCCTTGATTCTCCATCTAGATCTAGACCTTAGCCAAACTCTTGCCATTTTTCCATTCCAAAGTTAGAATAATTTCCATGTGTCCGCAATAGGAGTCCCAAAGTGAATATATCTTTATTCGAGCAATTCTGTACCTAAGCACACAATTGTGTACGACAATAAAGATAGAATTTTGGATAAACCTTGCAGTGCATGGACTAAGCTAAATAGGACTTTAATTATTATTAATGTTTAAATGCTTTATTAGTTAATGAAATCTCTCTCAACCCTTAACTCCTAGTTAAGTGCATTTAGTATGACCGCTTCGAGCATGTGCATTACGCTTCGTAATCCCAGTAATGAATAGAGTTTGGTAATCCCAGTATTGTTGCATTGGTTCAGGGTGTGAAACGACAAGTGGGAACGGATACTGATGCTAGGCTGATTAAGGCTTAGTTAGTTAAAGTTAGTTACTTAGTCTCTTCACTCTTTCCTCTCTTAGCATAGGCGATAAAAACATAAAAGATATAAAAATCACATGCCTCAAGATTACTTAACTATACAACCATGACAAATACAAGTAAGCTTGTGAGTACAAAGATTGATTAACCTTAGGTGTTCCATAAGGCGTGTAGGCACTTACTCTACGGAGTTCGACTGGATCATGCGTGTAACGCTCGTATTTGTATGGTTGAGTGTAGGGGTATCTTGCCACTCATCAAAAATCAACACTAAGTTGAGCTTCACCATCAAAGCTCTTCAAAGTATTCACCATCTTTGGACAAAATGCATAATTCACTTCAAATGTGCTTCTACCAATTGCAACATCATGCATCAAGTCCTTCAATACATCATGCATCAACCTCATGAATGTATTAGGTACATTTGTGAGCCCAAATGGCATCACCAACCACTCAAACAATCCATTTGGTGTTTTGAAAGCTATCTCCCACTCATCACTAGGCTTGATTTTGATTTGATGATACCCACTCTTCAAATCAATTTTGCTAAAAATTTCAACATTGGTAAGGACATCAAGGATATCATCCATCCTTGGAATAGGAAACTTGTACCTCACTATTTTCTTGTTCAATGCCCTCAAATCAATGCACATCCTCCATTCATCACTATTCTTTATTGGCACTAGCACCACTATAACTGCATAAGGTGAAATGGATTCCCTCATGAAGCTATTTTCAAGTAATCCCTCTACCTGTCTTTGGTGTTCAGCCCTCTAATTTGGTGCCACATGGTAAGCCCTCTCATTTGGAATGGTAGCACCAAGAATGAAGTCAATCTGATGCTATACATTCCTCATTAGTGGTAGTCCATCCAATTTCCCCTTGAACACCTTGGGAAATTTCTCCTTCAAGCCTAGCACACCTATAGGAAGCTCAACCTACACATCATCATGGTTAGTAGCAACTGTTGTCGTAACAAAAAAACCAAAATGAGTTTCATCATGTTTCTTAATATATTTCCTCTCTCTTGGGAAGATTAAGAAAGCATTAAGTGAGCTTTGTGGCCTCACTTGTTTAGCTATCATAGGAATCAAATCATGGATTCCATTAGGTCTAACAACACTCCACACATTTCTTGCCCCATCAAACTAAGCACCATTATCAAAATTCCAAGGTCTACCAAGAATTACATCAACACAATCTATTGAAAGCACATCACACCTCACAACATCATGAAAAGTTCTAATTTTAAATTTCAAAGTATATTGTTCCCTTACCTCTTGGGAAGAATATTTAGATAACCAATGCACCTTATAGGATCTTTGATGAGGACTAGTTACCAAACCCAATCTAGTAATTAACTTAGAAGAAATAACATTTTCTTGGGCTCCTCCTTCAATCAAAATATGAATCCATTCCCCACTAAGTAATTAAGTAGCCCCAATTCAAAACAACAATTTCCTATCAAGATGATCTCCTCTATTCACAGTCCCCATGAATGAATAAGAATTTAATTTAAAAACATCCTCAATTTTTGGAGCATTAGGATTACCTCTTGTTGAATCCAAAAAATTTGTTCAATTTTAATAAGTATTTTTGTCAAACTTATGCATTTTAATTAATTTCATTCTATATTTCATATAGTTAATTGTTTATTTAATGATTATTTTATTTGTTTATGTAAGTTGTAAATATTAGTTTATTATTATTTTATGATTAGTTAATTGGTGTGCTTTAGTTTATTTTAATTTTAGTTTAACTAGTACAATGTATTATTATATATTAATGAGATTATAATTACATGTATACATTATATATAATACGATTATATGTACCTCATATAAATTATATTATATTATATATATATTTTACATAAACTATATTATAAAATATTATATATATATATATATATATATATATATTAAAGGAGGAGTTGCTACCTGATTTGAACCTACCACCGTCATCGTCACCATCATCGAATAACAATGACAACGATGATGTTCTTGGAATTTTGCTGATTGCAAGCTGTCTAAGTTATCTTCTTCATTTTTGCAACATCCCTCCTACCATTTTTGGCAAATTCATAATAACAAGAATGCTAGATTTGGCACCTGCACCAAAAATAATGGATTGGTATCAAATTCTTCTATATCTATTTATTATTAAAATACTTATTTTTAAACATCAGTATAAGGAACCAATGAAGGCAATGGCAAAGAATTTCGTAGATGATAAGGGAATCAAGTAAAGCATACACCAACTGATGCTATGAGGCATGCTTTTTTGTTGGATTCTCCATTGGCTCAAATCAAACCTTCTTCTTGGATGAATGTGTGGAGCATCACATACGCCTCTTTAACCGCTTCCTTGAGAATCCATATTAATTTAAAATATTAGAAATCCAAGATTAGTAGTAATACGTATTCTAACTTATTGGTATTGGGTTTTGCAATACCCAGATATTATTGTAATATTTATTTTTAAACTTAGTGGCAGTATAAATCAGGCATAAGAGAAAAGGAAAAAAAGGGGGGGATTCTTCAAAAAAATCAAAAGAAAATTCATTTCTTTTAAGAAAATAGGAAGAAGGAGTTGATACCAGTAAATTCCATATCACATTGGAATGAATTATTCTTGAGATTTTTATTGAATATTTGTTGAGCCTTGTGGCAATTCTTGTAATTTACAATCAAATTGCTGCATTGTGGACACAACATGGCAGGATTGCAATTTAGACAAGCCTCCTTTGTAATCTTCAATTATTATTTATAATTTCAATATGATTTAATTATAAATCCTTATTCTTGAACTTATGATTAGAAGTTAGGATAAAGATTTATAATTTTGCTTATGAGTGACAGGTATAAGTATGGAATTTGATTGGATTCAATTCTAACTATTTATTGTCTTGATGATTTCTTTGAATTTTTAATTTCTCCTCCACAGGATACGAATAGCAGGTCAGTCACAGATGAGGTGATAATCTCTACAATGAAATAAAAAAGAAAAATAAATTTTAAAGGTATCCAGCACAAAATTTTGCCTAGCTCGTCAATTTCGCGCTATTACTGGGGAGGTCGGTAGAGTTAATCACCATCAAGGGTTCAGTAAGCTTTAATTTTTATTTTATTTTATCGTATTTTATTTATTTGTTCATGCATTTTAGTTTTCTTTTATTTTTTCAAAATTGGTTTCTTTTACTCATTTTTCTTGTTAAAAAAATAAAAATAAAAATAAAGAAAAATATGAGGAATCAACTTTTCTTATTGTACTACTAAAACTATTTAAAAAGTTGCAATTAAAGCCATAGCCATTAAATCAATTTGTAAATTTTTAGAAATGGTAGGTCATAAATGTGTCAACGAAGAGTGTTTATGAAATCAACAAAGCAACCAAAGAAACCCACACAAATTCAACCCTCTAGAAGCACTCTTAGCCTTTATAAACGTACAAAAGTTAATCAAAATCAAAATCAAGAACAACCAATACGATCAAGGTCTGATTATTCTTCCCCTCAGAAGACACAAAATCCCAACAAGAAATTACAACTTGATTTTTCCATAATTGGGAACCCTCTATTTGACATTCCGACATCAACCATGAATTCAACTATGGGGGTAGGATTTCAAAATCTAAATACTACCCCAATTTCAACCTATGTAACCACAATAGGATGTATCACCCAACCAATAAGTACTTTGAACATGCAAACTCCACCAATAGTAACCTCATTACCAAGTCCGATAGTAACTCCAGTGGTAGCTTCAACTTATACTATGGGATCATCCTCACATCATGTACTTCCTCCATTTTCTTTAGGACCAATTTCTATTTCTTTTGGTAGTCTAAGTTCTAATGTTCAAATTAATCAGCCATTCCAAAGACAAACCCTTGGAGAATTATACCTCAAGGCCCATTGGTTTTCCCACAAGGAAGAGATGTGGAGGTCAAAAATATTCACCTATTACCTATTTTTAAGGGGACAAATGATGAAGATCTAGTCACTCACATTAGAGAATTTGAAACAACATTAGCTATGTTAGCACCTTAAAGTGGGGATAGAACTAAAATGATTGCTTTCAAATCAACCCTAAAAGATAAAGTTGAGTTTTGGCTACAAACCCTTTGAACACAAATTAGGTCTTGGGATGAGTTTAAAAATGCTTTCCTACAAATATTTCTTTCTAATGATAGGCTATACTCATTAAGAAAGTAATTAATGAGTTTTATGCAACATGAGGATGAGGACTACGAAAGCACCTTTGATAGATTTAAAGGGTTATGTTTAAAAAATCCAAACCATGGCTTTCCATCCTATCAATTAATCCAAATCTTTGTAGAAGGTTTACTACCTTATTGTAAGCAAAATGTTGACATTGGAAGTTAGTTTTGTTTGGTAGGCACATTATGTGCCATGGGGAAATTTATTTATTGTTACTGTTTGAATTTTTTTAAAATTAAATATTTTCTAAATTTTTATTTTTTTTAATTTTCTTCCTACCTAATGCCTTCCACTTTAAACATGCATAACAAATAAATTGGGGCTTCAAATTAAAATCCATTTGAACCTATGAGATCCATATCAAACACACTACACATCTACATGCTAAAATCACATTCAAATAGTACACAACATAACACTACAATTCAACTACATAAATATTGAAATCACACATAAAGCATAAATGTCTACCAAATAGTTGTTCTTGTACCCTAATCCAACATCCTTGCCAACTACATCACTTGTCTATCACATCACACCAAGCTAGTGTAAATAATCATGTTAGTTAAACTTGTAAAGACATCATAATCATAACATAAAAGCCAAAATATTTTAACATATAAAGCGAAATCATGATACATGATATATAAATCATAATCATACAATCATATGCAATGTCTCCAAAAGAAATATAACAGTAAATAAGTGTATAGAGTAAAATTTTTAGTAAAATGTTATTTTTGTTATTAAGGAGGTTTTAGATTCCATCTTAAATTTATTTTGCAAAGCACCCAAATTCTTTTTTAAATAAAAAAACCTTATTTGGAATGAAAGAGGTTTTAGGTGAACATATTTTTCACCAAACCTCACCTGAAAATCTTTTTTTTTAACCCTTTTTTGATTTTTCTTTAATAGAACTTGCAATCTCTATCTTTTCTTTGAATACACAGTTTTTTGAAGTGGTTCCGACGTCGTAATTTTTTTAAAACCCTTAAAAGGTGGGCATAATTGAAAACGTGGTAAATTTTTTTCCCTTGAAGATGGAGATTAACGTCGAAGAGATTGGAACGTAGAAAAAACGTGGCTGGTAAACAAAAATAGAATTGAACCTTAAATGTTATAATCTCAAATGTTATAACCTCAAAAAGCATCTTACCATGAAGGTAACGAAATGTGGATAAAAATTCACTCTAACTCATCAGATTGCACGTGAAGACAAATGAAAATCTACCCTGATGATTAAGACGAATAATCATGACCGGTTAGTTTTCTTAGAATCAGTGTTTATTGATTAAGCAAATAATTCTGTCATCGAAAATTACACTAAACCATATTAAGTCTACTTGACCTATTCTAATCTTAACATGGTATAAATTCTTTTGTATGGCCAATTCCACTTTAATTTTTCACCTTTCTTCCTGTATCATGGAAAGCTCATTTCCCACACTTGAAAATCAAACATAAATCAAATATCATTCCTAAAGATTCTATTGCATTTTCCGTAAGCAAGGATTATCAAGCTAGAAATTCCTACATTCAACGATATGCAGAAGCAAATACAGTGCGTAAAATGAGTTTGTCATCGGTCACAGCAGAGAACCTTTTTCAGTTCTTGATGCAACTCCTTTCAGAAGCCCAGGCAGCTTAGTTGTTTTCAAGCTCATTTAACTACTGCTTTGTAGTATACAAAGCTTGCATTTTGTACTACAGCTGTTTCCATGCAGAAACATGCACTCATTTTAGTGGTTAATGAAAATAATCTTTTTGTTACAGATTACAGCATTTACAGAGCTGCATTCCACCATTAACTCTTTGGTATGAAAGTAGACATTTTAACTAAATGCCATGCTGCTCCAATGCTCAGTGAACAATCTATTCAAATCTGCATGCTCAGAAAAATATTGGAATGGAACACTGATCAACATGTTTCATAGCCTAGAGAATCAATGGTGTATCGTATCATGATCAATTCCATAACGATTTAATATAATAATATGGGAATCCAAAAGATTTGCTCGAAAACCCCTTCAAAAGCTCCCAAGTCATATTAATTTCATTTTCAACTGACAGACCGTAGCTGTTCCCAACGCATTATCCAGTCTAGAAGCATAAATGCAATAAGAAAATGCCAAATCCTTATCAAAGGATCTAAGATTCAAACAACAAAGGGGGGTATGATCGGTAACCAAATTTCATAACAAACCAGTTAACAAGATTACAATCCATTGCCAACCAACATAATTTTCCTGGATCATCCTTTTTCATGCACCAGAGCCAATCCAGCATTTGCAGAAATTGAACCATAACAACTGAGCATGAAGAATGGGCAAATTTTTCCCACAACTAAGCCATGCATCGATCCAGTAAACACAGTGATCGAACTCAAATTCCAACTTACCAAGCAGGCGCAGCAGCATTGTTCCAGAGTTCAAACCCTTAAAACCCTAATCCGCTCTCTACTCAAAAGCCCTGCAATGAGGCGAATCACCACTGTTAATAACCGAACTATCCAGTCTTTTCTTCTTCTTTATTAGCCGTCTGTGAAGTTTCGAAAGCTTCCAATTCATTTTCGCAAAAAGCTCCAGCTTCGCAGTCTCGATCTTCATATAAATCTCCGAAAAAATCACCAGCGCATCTGCCAGTGCTTTCATAGAAGATCCTCCTCCCCCTAAGGCCCAGACGGCAGCAAGCTTCTGTGGGCATGAAAACATAGAACAGTGGTCTGCTTCTTCAATCTCGTAAACCTTTTCTGGTGATCAGGCAGTATTATCTTGCCATCCTTTCATAAAACATACACTCTCTTCACGCTTTCATACCTCTACGTCGGTATCAATTTCTCTTTGATATATGGACACTTCCTCTGCAGAGTGCTTGCCAAGACCAAATCCTGGAAACACAAGCAAATAATTTATTTTTTCATGCATATCATATCCCAGAACATTTTCGTCAACCCCATGACTTGAAATATTTTGCAGTAACTCCTAGATTAGATTTCTAGCTAAATCACAAAATTTTGGGTTTAAAATTAGTTATCTCAGCTGGCTTAGATTTTTAGATGCACAGTTTCTAATGTGATGTTACTGAAATGGTTCACATTACTGAAATGGTTCTTTATTACATCCTTAGACCTGTAGTAATAAGGAAATAAACATAGCATGCATAGCAAATACTTTGTTAATAAAGTTATCAAATTTGTTTGGTGCTACATTAAATAAGTCTTTGTCAATAAAGTTATCAAATTTCTTTGGTGATACATCAAAAAAGTCTTTTAAGCTTCTAGTTGTTAAGCACCAAATATGTCTTTTAAGCTTATAGTTGTTGTTAAGCACCAAATATGTATGTTAAGATTATAGTTGTAATTTGCTATTTGTGGAGTCAATGCTCACAACATTGTAGATACCTGATATGTCTTGCCCCGCTAATTTGAGATCTTAGATGAAGGAATATAAGGACACATAAATAAGCAGCTTTCATGTTCATGCCTCCTCTAATGTAATAAAAAAAGCTAAGAGTATTAGAGAGATAAGGCATCCCAAATTGGGAACATGTAAAAAGAAAACATTTCAGATCTAAGCAACTCATTTCACTGACATTTTTCCCAAAAATTCAACATAGGAAACAAAATTTTGATAATTGCATTGCGAGTTACTTGTGACGGAGTTAAGTTGCACACACGGTTGAGAACAACGGATTTTCCGAACAGAAAGGTCCTGATTTAACAATAAATAAAAGGATAGCTCTTCTGCCTATTTCTCATCTTCAAAACTTCCACACGGTGTCTTGCCAATTCCCGTTGATTCTATCACCCACATGATAATTCAAATTAAATTGTTAAAACCATTATTTGAAATCAGCGCATAACATAACCAGCTGTTAAAACTTAAAATATATCGAAGGCAGTAATAAAGAAATTAATTATTGAAAAAATAGTGAAGTGAATAGCCAAAGAACCTGTTGCATAGACTGCGGGAAACCATTGCCGTTAAGGGGCATGAGTGCAGTTACAAAAACTGCAGCAGAGATTTGTGGGGAAATCTCTCCATGCCCAACGTTATATTGAATCCACCCAAGCTGCGTCCTAACAAGACTACCTTCTCATTTTCAGGCAGATTCTCCAAGAGATTCAGCAGATGTTCTGAATAATTGTGAAGAGTTTTAACTTCATCTGCAGATTTAGGATTGTTTGAAGATGCAGCCATGTCAGGGGGCAGAGACGTTGTGGGGAGCTTTGAGGAGCAGATCTATGGCTGAAGAATCTAAGTACCAAAATGCAAAGTTCAGAAATAACAGAAAAAACTATAGCTGCGACAATTTATCTATAAGTTTCAATACCTGGAAGCGAGTTCAACATTAAATATTTAATATTAACAGCCTCTCTGCATGGACTTTCCTCAACATGTGGAGGAGATATGTCAAAAGATCACTGCATTGGAAGCCAAGTTTATTCCTTAGGAAACCAGGCCAAAGTAAATAAAAAAGATAATCAGGTAGAAGAAATTACTAGAAGGAAAAAATTACATAAAAGTAAAAATCGCTACATTGTAAGTTATGATTGAAGGAGATCCATGTAAGAAATCTAACGTGCATCGAGAGAACCCGATTGCACAAGCGGAAGCATGTAAAAAACAGATCTCTTAATCTACAAATGTGCATGAAACAAAAATGCACAAATCAATTTGAAAAAACAGATCGAACTGACCTCCAGTCATTGATGCCATTGATGAATGTTCTGGATCTTCTTTCACACGGGCGCTCTGCGGTGATGGTGTATGCAGACTGTAAGCGACTGTGAAAGGGACCTGAACTGCTATACTGCAATTGATTCCTGGTGCCGTGTTCTCCCATCAAGAAACCGTAAGGCACCGGAACCAGTTACCATTTATTA
>MNCI01008572.1:147070-178364 GCA_015680685.1 Gnetum montanum
TTATTTTCTTTAATGCGATCCCTTATGGCTAAGTACTTTATGTCGACATGTTTATTTCGACTGACACTCTTATTATTCTTAGCCATAAAGACAGCAGCTGAATTGTCACAAAATATCTGTAATGGCCTAGATATTGAATCCAGAATTCTAAGCCCTGATATGAAACTCTTTAACCATACACCATGTGAAGTAGCCTCAAAACAAGAAACGAACTCTGCCTCCATTGTGGAAGTTGCAACCAAGGTTCGCTTTCCACTCCTCCAGGAGATGGCTCCTCCAGCTAGCATAAAAACATAACCTGATGTTGATTTCCTGGAATCAACGCAGCCAGCAAAGTCTGAATCGGAGTAGCCAATCACCTCCAAATGGTCAGTTCGTCGATACATAAGCATGTAATCCTTTGTACCTTGAAGGTACCTCATGACTTTCTTTGCAGCTTTCCAGTGGTCGATACCTAGATTACTTTGATATCGGCCCAACACCCCCACAGTAAATGCAATGTCAAGTCGTGTGCAGACCTGAGCATACATAAGGCTTCCAACAGCTGAAGCATATGGAATGTTGCTCATGTGACTTTTCTCTAAATCATTCATAGGGCACTGGTTCAAATTGAACCTGTCACCCTTTACAATGGGTGCAATACTTGGTGAACAATCTTTCATCCGAAACCTCTCTAGAACTTTATTAATATAGGTTTCCTGCGATAGACCCAGAATATATCTAGATCTATCCCTATGGATCTTAATGCCAAGGACATAAGATGCCTCACCCATATCCTTCATGTCAAAATTCTTAGAGAGAAATTGTTTCACCGCATATAAAAATCCATGATCATTGGTTGCAAGAAGGATATCATCCACATAGAGGACAAGAAAACAGATTTTACTCCCACTGACCTTCTGGTATATGCATTGATCCATGATGTTTTCTTCAAAGCCAAATGAAGTGATGACATCATGGAATTTCAAATACCACTGACGGGAGGCCTGTTTCAAGCCATATATAGACTTCTTAAGCTTGCATACCAATTGCTCACCATCATTAGAGGAGAATCCTTCAGGTTGTTTCATATAAACCTCTTCCTCTAGATCACCATTAAGGAATGCTGTTTTCACATCCATTTGATGTAGTTCAAAATCAAAGTGAGCTACCAATGCCATGATCACACGAAGGGAGTCCTTCTTAGATACAGGAGAAAAGGTCTCCATGTAATCTATTCCCTCCTGCTGAGTGAACCCTTTGGCAACAAGTCTAGCCTTATATCTTTCAATGTTGCCCAAGGAGTCTCTTTTAGTCTTGAAGACCCATTTGGATCCTATGGCTTTAACACCATTGGGCAACTTGACAAGATCCCAGACTCCATTAGTGGACATAGAGTTCATCTCATCTTTCATGGCATCATACCATAAGTCGGATTCCTTACAACTCATGGCTTGTGAAAACGTGTCAGGATCATTTTCGGCTCCTATGTTGTAGTCAGATTCCTGTAGATACACTATATAGTCACTAGGAATCGCTGATCGCTTTATTCTAGTAGATCGTCTTAATGTTGGTTCATCAGGCTCCTGAGGGGCAAGATGATCAACGGGCTGTTCAACAGGAACTGGTATCTGTTGTTCAGCTGGATCTACTATGTCTTGACCAGCAGTTTGTGGAACTTCAACGACTGGTGGATGTACATCACGTATTTGTACTGTAGGCGTGTTGTGTACAACAATCAATCGAGTACTTGAAGTAGAGGGTTGAGCATCCGCATGATCAGTCGCTGGAATTTCGTTCCAGGAATGATGACTCCCACTAATCAAGTCATTCTCAAGAAATTTAGCATTCCTTGATTCCACAAACCTAGTAGTATGTGATGGACAATAAAATCTGTATCCCTTAGACCGTTCGGCATATCCAACGAAATACCCACTTATGGTCCTAGGGTCTAGCTTCTTCTCTTGTGGATTATAGACTCTTACCTCAGACGGGCATCCCCAAATGCGTATATGTCGCAAACTCGGTTTCCAACCTTTCCACAATTCAAATGGTGTCTTAGAGACAGCCTTGGTTGGAACTCGGTTTAATATATACACTGCCGTCTTAAGGGCTTCATTCCACAAAGACTTAGGAAGCTTGGAGCTGCTAAGCATACTCCGCACCATGTCCAATAATGTTCGGTTTCTTCTTTCTGCCACACCATTTTGGTCCGGAGAACCAGGCATAGTGTATTGGGCAACAATCCCATGCTCTTGAAGAAACTTAGCAAAGGGACCAGGTGCTTGTCCATCATCAGTGTATCTACCATAGTATTCACCACCTCTATCAGACCTCACTATCTTTATTTGCTTACCGCATTGTTTCTCTACTTCAGCCTTAAATACCTTAAAGGCATCTAAAGCTTCATTTTTGTGATGAAGCAAGTAGAGATACATGTATCGTGAGTAGTCATCAATAAAGGTAATGAAATACCGTTGATCATATGCATCCATATCTGGACTACAAATATCCGTATGTATGATTTCTAATATGGCAGAACTCCTCTTGGCACCTTTCTTTGACACATTGGTCTGCTTTCCCTTTATGCAGTTTACACAAGTGTCAAAGTCAGTAAAATCAAGAGTACTAAGTACTCCATCAGTTACCAAGCGCTTGATTCTCTCAATGGAGATATGGCCTAATCTACGATGCCATAACATAGAGGATTCCTCATTCATAACACATCGCTTAATGCCAGCATGAACATGCATAGAAGTGTAAGAAGTGTCGTTTTGTAAATTAAGTTGAAAAAGACCATCTGTTAATGTACCATTTCCAACTATTTCAGATCTATAAGATAAACTGAACATAGTATCTGAAAAGTTAAAGGAAAATCCCAATGATACAAGCCTTGATACAGAAATTAAATTCCTTGAAAAACAAGGAATGTAAAATGTCCTTTCCAAATCCAAAACAAAACCACTACTTAAAACTAATTTGCATGTGCCAATCGCTTCCACATGTGAGCGCATCTTGTTGCCCGAATAGATGCATGACTCACTTCCTACTGGCTTCCTTAGGTTTGCTAATCCCTGCAAGGAATTAGTAACATGGATTGTAGAACCGGAGTCAATCCACCATGTGTTATGACTAACATCAACCATATTAGATTCAAAACAAACAAATGAGGATTGAGTACCTTTCTTTTCAAGCCATCTCTGATGTTTAAGGCAATCTTTCTTTATGTGCTTACAGAAAAAGCATCTAGATTCCTTCTTGATATCAGCTTGTGGAGGGATTTTTCCGTTCTCTTTAGTGTTGACTTGTTTTGTATTCTTTCCTTGCATGGCCAGATGCACACTTTCCTTTGCTTCCATGGCAAGTCTACCCTCTTCTTGCACACACATGGTCATCAATTCATTAATTGACCATTTGTCCTTATGTGTGTTGTAAGAAATCTTAAAGGGACCATACTGCGGTGGGAGCGTGTTTAGGATGTAGTGCACAAGGAAAGATTTAGACATCTCAACCTCAAGTGTTTTTAGTTGAGCCGCTATGTCCCTCATGTGCATGATGTGCTCACGCACACCATCAATTCCAGTGAGCTTCATGGATGAGAACTTCATTATCAAGGTGCTGGCCAACACTTTGTCTGATGTTTCAAATTGTTCATCAATAGCTTTTAACAAAGCGCGCACATTGTTATATTGTTCCAATGATCCACGTTTACCAGCCGAGATCTTGGTTTTTATGAACATTACGCAGAGACGATTAGATCGTTCCCATTTATCATAAAGACCAATATCATCTGGATAGCTGGTTGCATTAGCCGCAGGTGGTTCATCCTTACGAATAGCATAATCAATGTCCATCCATCCTAAATGAAGGAGAATTCTCTCCTTCCACACCTTGTAATTATCACCCGTCAATTCAGGAATGTCACATCTAAAGTCAAAGTAATTTACAGGTTGCATAGCTGCAAAATAAACATGCTTATGTCACTAATTTGAGGCTATAAACTGTAGGACATGTGTACCAATGTAAACATGCAAAAATATGAATCACATGACATAAAATTGCCTGTGGGCTATATTTTAATTCAAACATACTCATATATCCTTATGATGAAGCTATTAAACTATATTCCTTTTCTTAATCCCTGTGGGCAAATTAAGAAAAATAATTCAATAATCCAACCAAGAAGCAACTTAAGAAAATTAGTGAAGAAGGTCACATGGATTTGGTGATATGCAAACTATGCTATAAAGAAAAAGAAAAGAATGAAAAAGCCAATGACCTCCATTTTGTTAAGATAGAAGAAAATGAAAGTGAAAACTTAGTTCATGAACTGATAGCAATGGTAAATAACATCATTCAAATTGAACTGCAGATGCAGTTTCTTGACTTTGTTCTAAGCCTAAAAATAATAAACTTAGGTGCATTGTTGTCAAATTTCATAGCATAGATAATAGATCTAAAGTAGAATGGAAAAATGTTTAAAAAGCAAGAGTGGAAGGTCTTGTAGCATTTTTGGATGCAAGAGGTAATGTAGTAATTACCAAAACTAAATATTCAAAAAACTTTACAAAGAAGATATAAAATATCTTCATTGTTGATTTTTAAACATTGATAGATTAATAGTAGATAAGGTATTAGTATGACAATAAACTAAAGGCTCTTCAAAAAATTTTATTCCAAATTTTTCTATTTTATCTTGTCCTTACAAACGAAATGCAGATCATGGAAGACCTTTTAGAGGTTTGGCTTTTGTGATTCCAAATTCTCTTTATAAGTAAATCCAAATAGAAAAGGTAGATATGTTTGGTTAAAAATATTATACCAAAAATCTTTTTTAATTTTAGCATTTTGCTACTTTGCAGCTAGATAAGCTACTCTCTATGAACTAGAAGGTTCATCATGGGATTTTTCTTTTCAATCCCTTAGGATGGATATTGTTAGTTTTGCGTAAAGAGAAAAAAGTTAGATATGGTGACTTTAATACTAGAAAAGTGCAAAATGGGTATTGATTCTTCGAAGATGAACAATTTAATCATAGGGGAAAGCATTTCATAGAATGGAGATAAGAACTAGATTTATTACTTTCAAATAACATCAATAACTATCCAAAATTAGATGGCTTCATTTTTGTAGTACCACAAGGCAACTTCAATATTGATTTTCTTCTTTTAGCCCAAACAATATTATTAGCATCAAACATTTTGAAGTAGATGAAAAAATAATTGAATCTTGCTATCATCATTTATACTTCATGTTATTAACAAATACACAGCATATTAGATATTCGAGAAGGCAAAAAACACTTCGGAATAACTACAAAAATGAAGGAGAATTTTCAAAAAAAATCAAAATATTTGGAATCTAGGTGTGAATCTTACAAAAAACTCTAATTATAGCTACCCTAAATATTTCCAAAGGCTAAAGTATACATAATCAACAATGGTTTGATGAAGAATGTAAGATAGCTAGAATTTTATTGAAGACTCAAAAATCACTAAACTATCAAGCCATATAAATATTTGATTTGAACTAAGAATAGGGAATTTGTCAAATAAAGACAAAATGGTTTATTAGAAATGGTAAAGAAAGGTTCCAAATATTTTTTTTGCATTTATTTCTAAGCAAGTGAAGAACAACCTATACTTTCACTCTCAAAGTGTTGAAAATTTTTATCAATCTTTGTTTCATAGTAATGATAGAATAAAATATTCTCATAACAATGGTAATACATTGTTTATATCTTTTAATGACACAATGCAAGGTATAAAAAAAATGGCATAAGGAAAAGCTACTTATGTAAATAACATATATGAAGAAATACTTAATTGGGGAGGATCATAAATATGGAATGCCATTTGGAAGAAGTTAAATTTTATTGTGCAAGTGGGGTTAGAAAAAGAATGATACATTAATAAAGTAGTTATGCTCTTTAAAAAAGGAGAAAAAAGATATAAATCATTATAAATTAACTATATTCAACAATATTTTTGTCAATCTTTTATGCACTCTTCTAGAATCTATGCTTGGAAGATGGGCTAAACAAAATCCAATATATGCAATTTTCCATGCATGATTCCAGTGATATCATGTTACTATAGATCATCTCATTATTTTAAAATATCTTGCTAATTAAGTAAAAGGTCCACACAAGAAAACTTTTTTCTGCTTTGTATATTTTTCTAAGGCCTATGATTTTGTCATTCAAAGCAAGTTATAAAAGTGTTTAAATAATTTAAAAGTTCCCAACACACCATTATTGATGATTCAAAAATTTTACAAAGAAGTATGCTTTAGTTTATAAATGGGCAAGAAAGAATCTTATTTAATAGTTTTGTTGATGTTCAAAAAAGATGTCCTCTTTCTTCTACTTTATTTGGACTTTCTATTGATGGACTTGAAGAGTGGATGTATAAAATACCAACTCATTTTGCAATTATAATTAATAGTTCTCTTAGACTCTTACTCTATGCTAATGATGTTACCTTAATTTTAAATTAAATGAAATGATTGCAACAAATGCTTAATACTCTTAATGACTTTTGTTAACATTTAATAATGAAAGTTAATATCCAAAAACAAAATTACAATTTTTGGCACATGTAATAAGATGTACAAGTTTACTATAGGGCATGAACATGTAGACATAATTTCCTCTTACAAATATTTTGCCTTGGAATACTTATGCAATTATAAATGGGATCAGTGCATTACTCAAAGAGCTACAAGTGGTATGAAAGCCTTATTTTCTTTAAAAAGCAAATATGTGAATGAATGTATTCTAGCTTGGGATATCTAAAAATAACTTTATCATGCCATTGTTCAACTTACTATTTTTTGTATGTGTTATATGGGGTTCTACTCTATCAAATAAATATTGGAAACAAATAGAAGAAATTGAAAAGCTTTTTTTGCTCAATGAATTTAAAGTGAAGAAACAAACATAATATCATATCATCCTTCTTAAAACAAAGATGATGGTGTTAGAAGTTGAAGCTATTTGTTAATTTACACTCGTAATCTTTCTAGATCTTCATTGAAAAAACATTCAAAAAAAGTGATGATGGAAATCTATGATAAATTGTGGCTTTATGAGGGAATTCTATGGCTTAATAAAGGAATATCAAGAGTACATTTTCTTGAAGGAATACTCATAGGAAATTATATCCTAACCAAGTTCACAATTTGGTAAAACAAGTAATATATCAAAAACTTTGGGAAAATGTAGAATGCAAACAATATTTTTATTTGAATAATATCACAGGAGGTTTTAATTTAAAGGAAAATTATTTATCTAGTGTTATTACTTATTAGTTATGATGCACAATTAACATAGCATGAATGAGATCTCATCATTTTTTAGTCAAAATAGGTAGATGACACAAAATTCCTTGTAAAAAACAAATATGTTGACCATGTAATATAAATAGCAATGATAAACAATAAAGTGTCTAGGTGTTGGAGATTTGTGCAATGGAATAAAATCTCTGAGATGCATTGATGATAAGAGTTTTAGCCCAAAATTCCTCTAAAAATGTCACTATGAAATAAGCCATGAGTTTTGGAAAGGTTATTGATGAGAGGTCAAGGTACCCCTACGTCCAACCATACGAATCACGAAGCATTCACGTGCGATCTAGTCGAATTCCATAGACTCTATAGTGTCTGGTACACTAGTGTTCGAGGAAGTGAACCTTGCCCGAATGGTTGTTCGTTGTCTTCCCAATTACACTTGTGATGCACATGGTATGGTTAAGTGTAATCGAGGCATATGATTTTTATTATTTTTTGTTTTATGTTCTTTGGTGCTTAAAGTAGAGAGATGAGGTAATTTAACAACTAATTTAATCTAACTACCTAATCTCTAGCTAGTGCTAACATAAGCATCCGGTCCCACTTTCTGTACACATTCTGAACCCATGTATCCACTACTAGGTTACCAAGCACTACACTACTAGGTGCACCAAGCAATAACGCTATTGGGATTACCAAGCAAATATGTGTTTATGCTTGAAGTGGTCGTACTTATGTGTTTAATCTATTTAGCTTAATTAATTAATTGATTGCTCAAAGTCTAATTTAGCTTAATTAATGAAAATAATAAATGCATAAATAAATCATTAATCTAGTCTAAGTGCCACAAGGTTTGATCAAAAGGATCTTCTTTATTGTCGTACATACTAGTGTGGTTCAGGTACAATAGTACTCGAATAAAGATCTGTACACTTTCTAACTCCTACTGTGGGCACTTAGAGAAATATTATAACTTTCAAATGGACAAACTATAAGAGCTTTGCTACTACTATGACTTCAATACCCATAAACATGATTGTGAGCTTGTATTTATAGTTTTTGCTATAGGATTGCATTGACAGGGCCCTATAGATGTAGCAAATGCTATGTTGATGTGACCTCATTGATAGGGCAACACCATGTAAATAAGGCACCATCGATGGGGACATGTCAACATGACACTATGATGCTCATCATACCCCCACGACTGAATGAAAACTTGTCCTCAAGTTCCCTTACAAAATTGGAAAGGTATGGGATTATTAACTAACTCTTAACAAAACAAACTGACTTGACAAAATTGAGTGCCCAAGTATACAAATCAACAAATTACAAAATTGTGGTGTTCATGACATAAAATTGAACACCATGATGTGACTACACAAAAATTGGATAGAACATCCTTTGATGGCATGAAGATGGTGGATAAGATCAAATAATCCTAGGTGGTGGAGGCTCCTGAGGTTCTAAAGAAGCTTCGCTAACTTCAGGGACATGTCGTAGCTAAGGTGGTTGTGGTTGTCCTGCTACAACTACAACCTCTAGTGGAAGGTGAAAGGCATCTAGTCATGTCTTCATCTTCTCTTCCTTACTCTGGAGATCATTCACAGTCCACATGACATCACCAATGTGGGCTAGAATGGGGACATCCCACAGACAGAGCATTACTGGGAACATCTCCTTCATGTTGATAAACTAGGTAGCAAACTTTTTGCATTTGATATCAAACACCTTAACTATGTTTTGCAACTCTTGGTAATTGTTCATCCTCTTAGCCTAGTTCTTGGTAGTTGACCGTTGATCAGTGAATCGTGCCTTGAGAACTTTGAGTTCAACATTTGCCACCACAAGCTTTTGCTTGGTGTCTTTGTGATGTTTGAACTCAACCTCATACAACAAGTACGAGCTAGCCACCTATTTTTCAAGTTCTAACCATGGTTTTCTAGAAATTAACATGGTTATATTCGCATAATGGAGATTGACAAGCTCCATGTATTCCATCATCTCCTCAATTTGCACCTCCTTCATGTTGATTTCTTCTTTGTTGTAGGTGTCTATCCCATCAACGATGTGGTGCCACACTTCTTTTCCTTGCTTAATTTGTTGGATGGTTTCATTCACTTTTTCCTTCATCAACTGGATGTGTTTTTTATTTACTTCCTTTTGTAGACCAACCTATTCTCTGTAATGGTCCTTGACTCTCTTAAATTTGACAGCCTTCGATTTCCAGGTAGCTACCTCAATTTTGGTTTTCTAGAAAATGGTGCGAACCTTCTCAATGGAGAGATTTCTATATTCTCTTACCAATCTCCTTAGTTTTTTGTTTGCATTAGCTAGTTGCTCCTACTATTGATGGATGAAATTAGTTAATTGTTGCTTACACTCATCAACATTCCTTAGGTGATGGTTCTCTATAATCAACTGTACATTCTTTTGGTGAGTCTGACCCAAGGCCTTCTAAATCTTGTGCTATGTGGCCTCTACCAAGGATTGGTAGAACACCATCATCTCCATTACACCCTCAACCCCTTTTAGTTTAGCATGAAGTTGTTCCATACCTTCATCTCTTATCAATGTCAAGTTGATGAATGCAGGGTCATCAATCTAGACTCTTAATTTGACAACTTCAGCAACCAAGTGTTTGTCATCTCCTTGGCTATTTTGAGTTGCCCCTCCAAGATGATATTTTTTCCCCTTCCCTCTAGTAGATCTGACTAGGTTATAGTAATATTATCCAAAAGGTCAAAGACATCAGGAAGCAATTGCCCAGTACCCCACTAGTCAGTATAGCAGTTATTCATGCTACACTGCATTTATTTTGCTGCTTGTGGTTCTTGCAAATATTTTCACATCCTTCAATGTAGTGACATCTGGTACTGATGCCACAAGTGTGTTGAGTGTTTCAACAATATGGTCAGCAACCACTTCTACGGCAATCTCTTGTCATTGGTGCTGCATCACCAATAATGTTGCCCCCTGATTCTCCTTCAAGTGCACCGAGAAGGTCACAATGTTCCCAGAGTTTTCTAGGAGTGCTTGTTATTTTTTGAGAGATACTATAACCTCTCTAGTACTTGGATTTGACCTTGAGGACAACTACGTTTTTTGGGATGAGAAAATGAATCCACCTCTATCCATCAAGATAATTGTCTAGGCCACCTCATTTAGGTGACTCATTGCTATTCTATACATGGATGGATCCCCACCACTCATGCTTACTCATTTCTCTTTTTTACTCAAGAGCCATTCTTGGTATTTTTACAACCATTGGGCAATTGCAAAGATGTTTGGCATAGTTGTTTGAGTGGCAATTGGAGGTGGTGGTTGCTGCTCCTCTTCTTGGATAGTCATTGTAGGCATCTTACCTTTCATCATTTCCACCTAGTTGGTAGCTAAAATATGCCTAACAACATCATTAGTATCATAGACTATTCCTCCCCTCCAACAAAGTTTCTTGATGAGGCATGAGAAGGGGAGTGCCTTCCTTTCACATTCATTTTCCTTAAACCACTTCTCCATCTCTAAATAGATCAGCTGTGAAAGTTTGATGGGGAATCGCCCACTTAGATGGACGCATGCTTGTTCAAAGAAGGTAATGATTTTGCTTGGTCTCACGATGGGATTGAGGTGGAAGGTTACAATCTTGTAGTGGATCCTCTCTACCAGTGTGAGTGCACCAAACTCCTTGCAGTCGAAACCATAGCACTGTTGAGCTCATTCTTTCTTAATGCTAGGATATGCATACATTGGGATCTCAGCAAGACTTGCCTTTATTTTTGATACCCAAGCACTTGTGCAATGGCCTGCACTGAGTAGGACACTAAGATGTCCTTGATTTTAACCATTGAACTAGCCTACCTGTTGTTTCAGAATAAGAATGTCTCTCCCATGTACCAGTCCCCAATGAAAGTGATGATTGGCCACATGGGAGAGGCCTTTAGCTAGTCCTACACGTCTTTTGGTGCTTGCTCTAGGAAAGGGCCAAAGTTTAACTTTGAAAGCATTATTTTTTAGACCTCTCATGATCTAATCTAATTCAAGCAAGATTTTGTCAAGGTTACTTTGAGATTTGCTTATTGTGTTAGTGCATCATCCCAATGGGAGTGTTTTGTTGTTGCTACTAGTTATGGAATCTATTGAATAGATTTCACCTTGGCCTATTTCCTAAGAAGACCTATTACACCCCACGCAGAGCTAGTAGGTATGGTTATATGCTTATGATTTAGCCATTACATGTGAAGTCCTGGTGGGTTTTTGAGGACAAGTTAATGTATTTTATATGTTATGAGGCTTCATTTTTTTGTTATGATTATGATGTCTTTGCATGCTTAACTAATGTGATTATGTACACTAACCCTATGTGATTTGTTAGATAGGTGATGCTGCTAACAGGGGTGTGGGATTGGGGTACAAGAGCATCGATCCAATATGTTTTATACTTTATGTGTAATTTTAGCATGTAGGCATTTGTACTATAGCACTATCTTGCATGATGTTCGGGTGTGGTTTTGGCATGTGAATGTGTAGAGCATATGATAAGGATTTCGTAAGTTCAAATGGATTTTAATTTGGAGTCCCGATGTGTTTGTTACGTAGGTTTAAAGTTTATGGTATTAGTTACTGAAATGGAAAATGAAAATAACTTATGAAAATCATTTTTGAAAAAAAAAATAATAAAGAATTTAAATGAAAAAAAATGTAACAGTGCATTGTTGGTTTTCTTTTTTTTTAACATACATATAGGTTTTATGTTGATTTTTTTTATTTATTATTATGCCCACTACCAACGTTACCACCATTTTTTTTTCTTTTTCCTGCTACCACCACCCAAAAGCATAAAGCAACGTGGCCTAAACCTTGTTTTTTCTTTTTACTTTAATACAAGATACCAGTGCCCCTTTGCACTACCATGCTCAGGTTTTGTTTCGTTTCTCTCAGTTTCAGAAACAAAAACACACAAAAGTCCTGCCAAATTTTCAAGGATTTTCTCCTTATTTTTGTCTTTCTACCCTAACAATTTTAATTGGTGGGTTGTCTTTACCTTTTTCCTATATTTTTGTGCTAGATTAATGTATATGATCATGCAATGGGGGCATGTGGGACAAATAGCTCAAAGCCTGAGCTTAGGCATGTTATTTTGCATATTTCCCAAAATTGTACGATTTTGGTTACGAATTGTTTATTAACATATATGGACTATATGGGATGCTGAGGACTTGTGGAATATGATCTATGGTGTTGATGAGCCTTGTATGATTGGAATATGCTATTTGTGGGGCCTATTGGGGTGCGAGTGTTTTTGGGCATTCCACATATTATTTACATGTTATTTTATTAATCAAACTTTAAATACACATAACTTTGCTTCCAGGAGTCTAATTTAGGTAAAATTAGTGTTATTGGAATCATTGTGGAAAGTACTTTCTAATCATGAGATTAGTTATCTCTTTGGGCATATATCATTTTGAAGGTTATTCTAGTGGTCATTTGTATGGAAATACATGCCTTTTAAGAAACATGGTATTGTTTTGTCATATCAAGGTCTTCATGTTATTCTGTTGCATCATGGTATTGTTTTCTTGGAATGACTGTAACTATTAGGGGTGGATATGTGCAGTTATGTTTTTTGGGCATGTTGTGCTTATGACCTATGTTGGCTTAAGCTAGTTGGACTATGTATATGTTTTCGTGACAACACATGTGATGGTGTTGGTAGGTGGTGAGAGCATGAGGGTGTGGACCAGTTCGTGATGAGGCACCTTGAAAGTAGTATGGATTGACCCCCACTATGATGCATTGGTGAGGCTCCTATCTCAGGCCTCATCCTAAGAGTGGGAGAGCATAGGTGTGTTCATCCCTATGGCTAGTCCGTGGCATAGGTATGTTCGTTCCTATTGCCAGTCCTCCATAAGGCTAGTGGTTGCAAGTCACAGGTTGACAAACCCTAACACCAATTGGATAAATAAAAGACTTGCAAGCAATGGCTATTGTGAGTACTCATGGCAACATTTCACATACTACACTGAGCACAGATATGCTAGCAACCACGTGGGCTATGTATGCAATAGTATTGGTTTGTGAGTTATATTGTTGAGAATAGGTGTTCTATTTAAATTATGATGGTGTGGATCAAGGACTATTTATGGTATCTCATGGGCATGATAGATGATGTCAGACTGTGGCTTTGTTTGTGTGTGTATGATCATATGTTAGCTTTATGGGTGATATGGTGTGTGTTGTTTTGAGCATGCATGAGACTAATAGTGTTGCAGGTTGTCTTATACCCCACTCCTCTCCTCTAGTGTAGAACTTGTTGACCATCTAGTAGGGGAAGTGTAAAGGCTTCCCACTTAATTATGTACTAACTTTATTTCATTACAGGTGAAAAGCGTAGGAGCCTAGACAAGCACAAAGAGAGAGAGTAGAGGAGGGAAAATCCTTTAGTGCTTGGTTATTGTATATTTTCATGTACAATAGTGTGGACTAGATATCCTTTTATAAAACTCTTTGTACTATACTCTTCTATATACAATGATGAGGTTTATGTGTTTTTTTTTTTTTTTGTATTTTCGTAGAGCAATGTATAGTTTACTTTATGTAAAGACATGCATTTTTATGATGTGATATGTATGTTTCATTTTTCATATGGTAGGAAAGTTTTGTACTATTGGACTTTTCTTATTACCATGTATTCTGCACATTATCGGTTCTAGTTGTTATGCTTCCATGCTAAGATTACTTGATCCGATAATGTGCAGAATACAGGACTTGTGGTGTTACAGGACTTGTGGTGTGGGTTGCAACTGGCTCTTCTTGGACCTATTGTTGGCCTCTTCCTATTCTATGCCATTTCTCCCTTAATTAAGATGATGCTACTTCCTACGTGTGCTTCCCTTTTGGTGCCATCTATGGTCACAACACATTCATGGATTAGTATATATAATGTGTAACTTTAAACTTTTCAATACCTTCTCTCATTAGTTAGTTACACTTTGGCTTAGGTTGGACCATGGCTAATTGATTATTTTATTAATTATTTATTATTTTTTATTGTAAATGTTACTGAAGCTTGTTGGAAAGGTTTCACTCTTGTAATTTGATGTTTAATAATTAATTTCTTAGTTAAACCTTTGTGGGAGTTAGAAAAGTGCTGAAAATTTTTCAATAAAAAATGGCATATTTGTGGTCCCCATAATGAAGAGCTTACCTTCAATAGCTATAGAGTTGAAGAACAAAGTGATTTTGATAAAAAATTAGGAAGTCACGGGCTCTGAAAGGTTTTGGGCTCTAAAAATTTGAAAAACTTCCTTGGCGTTTGTGAGAAAAGGTAAAATTTTCCAAGTGGGATTTCACATATATATAGAATATTTTCCTTACTTTGATGATGCCCCATATATGGGGCCTCATATATGGGTATGCTCTATTGACGGAGCCTTGGATGTAGAGCCTAGAGATAAAATTTTAAATTTTGAATATCTTAAAAAATACAATGAAGTTTTCAATGAATTTGAGGTCCATGGAATCCTAGAAAAGCTAAGAATATGAGAAAATCATTGAAGAGGATCTTTGAAAGCTCAAAAATTGAAAAATTTAACAAAGAATATGTTTAATGAACAAAATATGTAAAGGAGCACATGGTTTGATGCAGAAGATGGGTGTATGAAACATTCTAATTGCAAGAATGCCTAAGGATAAGGTGCTTAACAAATCCAACCAAGGGATATGCAAGTGAATCCTCCCCATAGTAGGCACATGGCATGTTTTCCCTTGCATAACATCAACCTAAGGAGTTCATGGACCCCATAGGCAATTAATGGTCAATAGAATTTAAGGACCAAAACCTGAAATATTCTACCTAAGAATTTAAGTACATTAGGCCAAGACACAAAATTAAGAACATGGACTTCAACAGTGAGGTGAATTATAGTTAGCATAGATGGATGATAGAGGAGATGGAATGGAATTCCAAAGTAAGATCATAAGAAGTCCCTCATGGAATTTGTTTTTAAAATGACCTAAGAAGATCCATCCTTAGTCCTTACCAAAACCAACCTCTTTCAGTAACTTTGCATTGTTACTCCAAGATTGATCCATCCCCTCGAGACACAAGAGTGCATCCACAAAACAACCACTATTCCATAAAGAGGAGAAAAGAGAAGTAGAAAGTAAGAGAAGGCCTTAGTAAGAGGCGACCTTTAGGAATGGGTAACATATCTTTCTAGTCCCATAACCAGTGCTTGTAGCCTGCTTATTGTTCTAAGGGGTGTGCTTTGAATTCCTATCATGTTTTGAGTTTTCTTTTTTTGTTTTTTTTTTCCTCTTGTTTTTTCTTTTTGGATGGGTACCACATGATGTAATGACTTTATTTAACTTCTTGTTATTGGTTGAAATGGAAAGGTAAGAAGTCCATGAAAACACTTGAGCACCCAAGTAAGTAGAAGAGTACAAAGAGTATTGAATCTCCTTGAAGTCACACCATGTATAAACCTTTGAATCCTTCCCAATTCCAAAAACTACCAAGGTCACCAATTTATTAAATGTTTATTTGATGAAATGGACTTCAAACTTCCAAAACAAGAAAAACCATAGAGTTTGTAAATGGGTGGATGTCGTGGACTCACTGCCTATTCCATGAAATAGAACTAGACATTAGTAAACAAAACATTAAGTACAAACCACCATTAGTAGTACCTACAGCACCACTGTGTCATGTTGGCACAAAGCACATTTATTAGCAAAAATTTGAAAATGACACTTAAACCAAAGAAGGTAAAATATATAAGAAAGTGTGAAAATATTCAAGAAAGATTCAAACATACTAATAATGGTGTAAAACAAAAAATGGTATAAAAATAAGAAAAATTTGAAAACCAAAAGTTGTAAAACAAATAACTTGCAAAATCAAAAATGTGAAAAAAAAAATATGAAAACTGAGGAGCCATATGGATGATTAGCACAGATGGCCATCTCCCCCATCATTGAGTTGGAAGGAGAAGATCCAAAAAATTGAGCATGGTTGTCCATCTGTTGAGGTATTTGTTGCACTAGTTTTCCTTGGCTTATGGAAAAGCTTTACTTGTTGGACGTTGATCAACTACTTTTTATTTGGGTTCTAAGGTTTTTATATGGTCATGGCCCCAAAAGAAAGGTTTTATCAATTATATAGGGTCCCTTCCACAATGTTTAAAACTTTGTTTTCTAGGGTACATATGTGGGGTTCTAGTAGAAAACCTTATCTCTCGGTTAAAATTTTACTTTCCATATTCTAAGGTCATGTCATTATTTGTTGGATGTCTTGTGCACTTTATTCAAAGATAGGGTTACTAATTGGTTTTCATCTAGCACGTTGAGGTTGATTAGTCTTTCCTTTTGTGCTAGACTTAGGTCAAGGTTCAGTTCACAAGCTCTTGAGAGTGTATGGAGCTCAGACTGAATTGGAAGTGTTGGAAGTTTCTCGTACACTAACTCATAGGAAGAGTAGCCAATAGAGAGTTTCCATGTTGATTGGTAGGCCCAAAGAGCATCGTTGAGTTTTATTCTCCAGTCTCTTTTATATTTGCTGATAGTTCTTGTTAGAATCTTTGTGATCTCCCAGTTAATTACCTCTGCTTGACCATTGGCTTGGGGATGATAGGATGTTGTTAATTTATGTTCAACCCCCAAGCATTGCATCAACTTTTGAAAAGTGGGGCACTTATAAAATGGGTTCCATTATCATAAATTAGTGCATATGGTATCCCAAACCTATTTACAACATTTTTTTATACAAATCAAGTAGCAGTGGATGATGTACAATCAATGATGACTACTACTTTTGTCCATTTGATGTAGTAGTCAATTTCTTTGATGATATATGCCTTTTTATTGGACATGGATGTGATGGGACCCATGAAGTCAATGTTCCATATGTTAAAGAGCTCCAGTGGTTAAATCCATTATTGAGGACCTTCCATTCAAGCAATCATCCCATCATCCTTTTGAGAGTGTTCACAAGATTAGAAAAATTGGTGAGCATCCCTAAAGGTTGTAGGCCAATAGTATCCTACATAGTGGCCTCTATAAGGGCCTTTGTGAGAATCTTGAAAAACACGTGGTTGATCCACATTAAGAAACAACCAACAAACCAAGCCATCAACACACACCTTATAAATGTGTCCATTAATTTCCATGAAGTATTTTTCCTAGTGAAGAAACTATTGTTTCTTTCTAAAGTCTAAGAGAATTGTTGGCCAGAGCAAGAAACTGTGTGGAAGACAGATTGCCCAGCTGCCAAGGAATGTGTCCGTGCAGGGCATTGGTGCCCAGATCAAGCCTTTCAAGTTTAGAAAGCCTGCCAAGATGAGGAGGAATGAGTCCAAATAGCAAATTGTTATAAAGATTGAGTGCCTTGAGCATGGACAAATTTGCTATGGCTGGAGATATTGATCCCTGCAGACCATTGCTGTCAAGATCTACTGAAATGACTCTGCTGCCACCAGAAGTGCACAGAATTCCAGTGAAGTTGCACTCATTAGCAAAGTAAAATATATAAGAAAGTGTAAAATATTCAATAAAGATTTAAATGTAGTAATGATGATGTAAAACAAAAATTAGAAAAATTAATAGAGCTAAAGAATCTAAAATATGTAAGATAAATAAGGTGTAAAACAAAAGTTTTTAGAAACAAGAAAGTGTAAAATAAAAAGATGAAAAATTAAGAAGCCACTCAATAGACTAGCATGGATGGCCATCTCCCCCATGACTAAGTTGGAAGGAGGAGATCCAAAAAATTGACCATGGTTATCTATTCATTGAGGTATTTGTTGCATTGGCTTGCTTGGGTTTGTGGAAAGGCTTCACCTATTAGATGTTGATCAATTGTTTCTTCTTTGGGCTTTCAGGTTTGTATATGATCATGGCCCCAGAAAGAAAGGTTTCATTGATTATATAAGGCCCCTTCCATAATGTTTTGAAATTTAGTTTTTTGAGGAACATGTGTGGGGTTCTAGTAAAGGACCTTATCTCTAGGTTGAAGTTTGATCCTTCTAATTCTTAGGTCATGTCGTTGTTTGTTGAATGCCTTTTGTACTTCATTCAAAGACAAGGCCACTAATCGATTATTGTTTAGCACATTTAGGTTGATCAGTCTTTCTTTTTGTGTTTCACTTAGGTCAAGGTCTAAGTCATAGGCTATTGAGAGTGTACGAAGCTTGGACTAAATTAGGAGTGTTGAAAATTTTTCATATACCAACTCATATGGAGAGTAGCCAATAGGGAGTTTCCATGTTGAGCAGAAGGCCCAAAGGGCATTGTTGAGTTTTAGGCTCCAATGTCTCCTATATTTGCTAATGGTTCTTGTTAGAATCTTTGTGATCTCCTTGTTAGTAACCTCTGCTTGACCGTTGGCTTGGGGGTAATAGGGTGTTATTAATTTATGTTCAACTCTCAAGTGTTGCATGAATTTCTGAAAAGTGGTGCCTATGAAGTGTCTTCCATTATTAGAAATTAGTGCACGTGGTACCCCAAACCTATTTACAATGTGCTATTGTACAAATCAAGCAGTAGATGATGTGTAATCCATGACAGCTATTACTTCAACCCATTTGGTACAGTGGTCAATGGCTACAATAATATAGGTCTTTCCATTGGACATGGGTATGATGGAACCCATGGAATCTATGCCCCATATAGCAAAGGGTTCTAGTGATTAGATCCACTATTGAGGACCCTCCATTCATGCAATCATCCCATCATCTTGTTGATAGCGCTCACAAGATCGGACAAACTAGTGGACATCCTTGAACATTGTGGGCCAATAGTATCCTGCCATCAGGATTTTTATGGCTGTGCATCTCCCAACATAGTGGCTCACATAAGAACCCTCATGAGCATCCTAGAGAATGCACAATTGATCAGCATTAGGTACACACCAACGAACTAGGCCATCAGTTCACACCTTACAAAGATGTTCATTGATTTCTATGAAGTGTTTGGCTTGATGAATAAACTTTAGAAAGAAACAATCATTGATTTCCTTATCTTTCATGGAAGCTGAGTATTGTGCCTTATGAGAAATAATCCAAGACATTATGTGAATTTATCAATACCTAAACCTATTATTATCCACTATGATAATCAAACAACCATCAAAGTTGTGCCAAACCTAGTTAATCATAAGAAAAACAAGCATATTGAAATCACTATCCATTTTGTTCGATAGAAATACTTGGAGAAGTACATAGATATTCAATATATATCTACAAAATCATAGAAGGCACAAAAAACCTAATCCAAGCAACCTTTTGACATTTCTAGGATTGTCTATCAATCTTTCCTCTTACTTGCAATATGCATTAGAGTGGAGAAATGCTATGAGCATGTGAACTATGAAAGCAAAGATATGATATTATGTTAAAAGTCTAGGTGTCCCTCCAACATCCTAAATCATATTCCTAATACTTCACATTGCTTTTAAAACAAATCTTATGTGTTGGTTAGGTTGCATGGTAAAGTATCAATTAAAGAGAATTGCTAGATGATAATTCATACTTTCTGATGTTCCTAAAAATCAAGTCATACGATGTCAATCTATAAGTTGTTTGGTTAATTCATAAACTCTAATAACTATTTGTATGCATGTATGTTTAAAAGTCCTAATCAAATTTAATAGTAAAAAAATTATGCCTAAAGAAAACAAATCTAAACTCTTTGAGTAGTTTGAAGTTTGGTGAGAATTCAATTGTAAAAAGTCATGTATAAGAATATAATTCTTTTGAAAGGAAATAATTGGAATGACCAAAAAGACAAAGGAAAAGAGAGTTCATAACATCAATTTTCAAAAACCAAATATTTTTAATATCATAAATTATATGAGTTCAAATTTCATCACAATCATAGTACAATTTACTTAATTCCACCCTTCATATGTAAGTCTCATTACAATTCAATTACTTAAATCAGAAAATCCACCTTCCTATTACAATCCTTTAAAACATTAACATTTAACATTCAACAATAATTTGCAAACTAATCCTCACCATTATGTATGCTAAGTAACAGTCATTCTCCATTCATTGACTAAAAACTAGCTTAGTTATATATTTATAATATATATCTATAAATTGGCTGAGAGAATCTTATTTGTTTACAAGTAAAAAGTTCTTTGAGTAAAATATTTCACAACTTTTGGATGAAAAACAAGATTTAAAAACCCAAATTTTCATGCCTTCTGGACGAAGAACAAGAGTTCTGTACCTTATTTTTCCTAAGGATGGGTTTTCTGAAAAAAAAAAATTTCCATCAATTAGTGTATGCTCTCACCCTCAGCCGAATTTGTTGTTTTTGATATATAATGCAAATTCAGTCGAGAGTGAGAGCATACACTAATTGATGGAATTTTTTTTTTCAGAAAACCCATCCTTAGGAAAAATAAGGTACAAAACTCTTGTTCTTCATCTAGAAGGCATGAAAATTTGGGTTTTTAAATCTTGTTCTTCGTTCAGAAGTTGTGAAATTTTTTACTCAAAGAACTTTTTACTTGTAAACAAATAAGAGTCTCTCAGCCAATTTATAGATATATATTATAAATATATAACTAAGCTAGTGATCGCCAGTCATTTGCTACAGCGATGATTTAAACATAACAGATAAAAATATTATAAGACCATGGAATGCTTTATTGAATGATTATAAACATGTTGTAATACAGCAGAAATAATCAATGTACAAACTTGCGTAATTGAAAATGTATAGTTACAAATGTTTTAACATTCAAAATGGTAAAAATTAGTTGAGAGAAAAGAATAAGATCATTCTTTATTAGATTTAATGCGTTGCTCTTCATCCAATCTACTTTGAAGTGCGAAGCCTTAAATATCTTGATATATCTTTCTTTGGAGATTTGAGGGAATATCTCCAAACTGTCAATACTCCTCACTTGAGATAGTGCCACAAATGTAAGACATGTTGTTTCTTTGCTACCAACATTTATACACGTTTTCTCCAATGTCATTCCCTATGACTTATGTATCATTAAAGCTCATGCTAATCTAAGTGGTAGTTGGCGAAATCCTCCACGTATGATTGGTGGAATGGGTACTTGTCAAGGATGTTCATTATCATACGGTACTCCAATATAGGAGTCAAACTCAATGATGATATACGATGGCAACTATGGAGGTTGACAGTGTGGACTATATATTATTTTCTTAGTGACTCCACATGCACCATTAACCAATCCTGCTTCTGGTCATAGATTAACAGTGAGCATAACCCTTACATCTTCACAAATGAACACTACTCGGTCCAATTATCCTTATGAATCATCCGAAAATTTCACACCATTTTTCTTTCTATCTACTATGCACCGTGCCATTGGCTTTTGCATTTTGAGCAATATTTTTTCATTATGCATATGCACTTTATCCTTTGTATCAAACAAATGCACAGAATCTTCAAATCCATCTCACCCATCCGATGTTGATGGAAGTTGCATTCTCAAGCTTAAAAAGTCATAATCTTCATCAGTCATCTTTTCTTTTCATATATTCATCAAAACTTCTCTAAATCTTTGTTGTTGCGAATCATCACCCCTTTGTCGATACACAACATCCAAGGTTACAAATTTATTGAATGCCAACTACAAATTCTTCACATGCATCTGAGATGATATGTACGGTATAACATCTTTAACAAGTGGAAGCTGTGCAAGATCTCCAATGAGTATCATAGATCTACCACCAAAGTTATCTAAACGATTATCTGGAAATATTTCCTTAAGCCTTCGGTCAATGCTACTAAGAAATTTGCCACCTATGAAACTCATTTCATCTATAATAATATACTTTAAGTATTTGTATTTATTTTGCAATGATAACAAAGTTGATGCAGCCAATGGTTTGTAATCTCCGATTCCAATCTTCAACGCAGAATGTATTGTAGTTGCATTAATATTATATGCTGCAGCACTAGTAGGGGCGAGCACCAATAAGCTATTCTTTCCCGATGCGCAAGTTCGACTAAATTCTTTACGAATCGTATCAATGAGATACGATTTTCCTGTGCCTGCTATACCTTGAATAATCATCAATAGAGGAGAAACTTCATCCATTTCGAATTGTTGCATATATAGATCAGAAAAAATAGATCAGTGAATCCAACGCAAACTGTTCATCTAATTAGGCGTATTTATGGTTTTCAACGATTCGGGAAAGCCATACATGTAATGGTGAATTCAGTCTAAACTGTAAAATGCTTGGGATAAGAGCCACCTTATATATTAAAGTATCAACCAGAACTTTGAGTATTGAAACTGATGAATTGTTACCAAGCAGTCTCAAAATTTCTCTTACAGAAGTTTTTTAAACTCATAACTCAACGTTACCAGTAGAATAATAATAGAGGCCTGCTTCGTAAAAAAAAACTTGCAAGATGCATGGTATATTCAATTAGTCAAAGAGGCAGGAATGACATTGTTAATTCCTAAACTTAAGCCACTATCTTCTACAAAGTCAAGTCAACGGATTGAAAATTTAATTCTTTTGTGACCAACAATGGCTACAGTATAATGACCATTACATTTTTGTAGGCGACAACCTCCTGCAATTTCTTCTTCAGCAAAAGCAACAACTTCATTTGCTTGGTAGGTTCCATCACAAGAAGACCTGACCTTCAAGGTTTCAGTATGCAACAATTTCTCCATAACTCTCCATCTTCCTTCTCTGATGGTTAATAAATCGCTTCGCTGCTTCTGTTTTTCTTCTGCAGTGTTTAGGGTTGTTGAACAACTTTCCGGAATTCTATGATTGAAAATTATAGATTTTCAATTCCTTTTAACCACGCGGTGGAAACCGTCATCTCTCTGGTCTACCTGTTATAGCGAAGTTGACAAAAAAAATAGTGGTGGAAAAGGAAAACTCTATTTAGTCTTTACCTAGTTATAGTTTATTGCTTTTGGCCAGAAACGCGAAGGGAGAAACGTGACGAAAAATGGATAAAAAAAAGGTTACGAATTAGAGAATCTAAGCAATAATCTAAAAGAGCAAAACAAGAAATACGAAAATACAAAATAAAACTGATATACGAACTTGTTTAAAGGTCCTGCAATCTCTTTTGATGTGTCAGCTCTTTTTATCATGGATTGTCCTACCATTGCCCCAACACACTATTTAGGTCAACATTTTATCTTAGGTCGACATTTTATCTTTGCTGCTGTGATAAATGATCTTTATTGATTTGTTTAGTCTTTCTCTTACCATGAATATGTTGTATGATTTTTTCTGATCTATTTTTGTGCTGATTTACTGCGCGCTTCAGTAGGTGCTCCCAATCCAATGCAAACTATTCATCTAATGAGGCGTACTTATGGTTTTCAACAGAACATAACCTTTGGAACGAGGATGCAATTTTCTAAACGTATTACGCAATCTTTCTAAACGTATTTCTGTTTTACAACGAACAGAACCTTTCACAACACGTTAACGTTAGTCAGCTTTATGGACAAAATTGACGTTACCAAAATATGACTGGTAATGGTTTCTCGGAAAAATCAACGTTAATCAACGTTATGAACAAAATTGGCTTGACCGAAAAATGACTGATAATGGCCTTTCTACCAAATAACAAAGTACAATTCCATACAAATATTAAAATAACTCTTCAATCTTTCATTTCCCATATGTAAATTACTCTTTATTTTTATTTATACAACATTTTTGACCCAACGAATCCTCTACAGCAGCAAAGAGGCATGAGGATGGCATCATGCACACGAGGGATGTAACCGTAGCTGCCCCTCTTTGCCATTAGAACTTTAAATTTCAGCATTTCCTAATAGCATTAAACTCGTATTGCCCAATACGTTATATTTCAGCATCTAGCATCCCTTAATAGCATAAAACTCGTATTGCCCAATAGCATTGCACGGAAACTTAGAACTTCCAAATCAAGAAAGACATACCACTAAAACTCATATTGCCCGATAGACATACCACTAAAACTCATATTACCCTCGCATTACGTGAAAACTTGGAACTTCCAAATCAAGAAAGACATACAGCTAAGCTGAAAAGCTCACTGTAATCCTTTTAATTTTCCAACCTTATCTACTTTCATTCTGGCGTCTCGTACTTCTAAATTGGTCCTACCAGAAGCTAGAATCAAGGTTTTTCAAGCCATGACCCATGACACGTCAACTAACGTCTTTAGTATATTTTGAACAACTATGTCGTGTGATGCTTCACTTTTGCTAAGACCTAACTCCTAAGATTGCCTGTCAAGCCAAATGAAATTTTATTTAAGACAAATAATCCTGACCGCCTTTTTGCTTAGAATCAGTATTTATTGATTACGTAAATACTTCTGAATTAAAAAAATTACACTAAACCATATTAAGTCTGGTTGACCTATTCTAATCTTACTATAAATTCTTTTGTTTGTATGGCCAATTCCACCTTTTCTCCTTCCTTCCTGTATCATGGGAAACTCATTTCCTACCAGTAAACACTAGAAAATCGAATATAAATCTAATACCATTCCCAAAGATTCTATTGCATTATTTCAACCTTCCGTAATCAATGATTCTCAAGCTACAAATTCCTACATTCAACGATATGCAGAAGCAAATACAGTGCATAAAATGAGTTTGTCATCCGTCCCAGCACAACCTTTTTCAGTCCTTATGCAACTCCTTTCAGAAGCCCAGACAGCTTAGTTGTTTTCAAGCTCATTTAAATACTGCTTTGTAGTATACAAAGCTTGCATTTTGTATTGAAACATGCACTAACTAAATGCCATGCTGTTCAATGCTCATAAAACTATTGGAATGGAACACTGATCAACATGTTTCATAGCTTAGAGAATCAATGGTGTACCGTATCATGATCAATCCCATAACGATCTAATATAATAATATGGGAATCCCAAAGATTTACAGGAAAAAACCTTCAAAAGCTTCCATGTCATATTAATTTGGTTTTTGATTGGTAACCTGTAGCTTAGCCCAATCCATTATCCATTATCCAGTCTAAAAGCATAACTGCAATAAGAAAATGCCAAATCCTTATCAAAGGATCTAAGATTCAAACAACACTGGAGCTAATGTCATAACCTAAAACAGAGAACAAGATTACAATCCAATGCCAACCAAAATAATTTTCCTGGATCATCTTTTTTCATGTGCCAGAGCCAATCCAGCTTATATAGAAATTGAACCAGAACAACTGCGCATGAAGACTGGGACAAAAATCCCCACAACCAAGCCATGCATCAATCCAGCATTCATTCAGCAAACACAAGCATCGAACTCAAATTCCAACTTACCAGGCAGGCACAGCGGCATTGGTCTAGAGTTCAAACCCTAAAACCCTAATTCGCTCTTTACTCAGAAGCCCTGCCCTGAGTCGAATCTCCACTATTAATAACCGAACTATCCAGTCCTTTCTTCTTCTTCCTTCGCCGTCTCTGAAGCTTCGAAAGCTCCGAATTCATTTTCGCAAAAAGCTCCAGCTTGGCGGTCTCAATCTTCATATAAATCTCCGAAAAACTCACGAGTGCATCTGCCAGAGCTTTCATAGAAGATCCTCCTCCTCCTCCTCCTCTTTCTCCTTCTCCAGCTCCTGCTCCTGCTCCTACACCTACTCCCGCTGCTCCTCCTCCGCCATTGTCAAAACCCTCAGATCCATCACAGACCCTCTTTTTCCCTCTTTCACAGAACTCTCCCCTAATCCTACCGACGCCATTTCTGAAACCTTCGCTCGCATCCATATCAAAACCCTCATCAATTAAAACATCATCCTGATCCATGCATCCCTTTCCCTTCTCTCCATCGAATGCCTCGAAATCCAGAGCCTCTGTAATCTCAAAGCTCTGCCCTTCCGACACATTCACATTGCCGGACCTTCTCAGATTCCTCATAATATCATCCAATTTCTCGAAAAACGACCAAGTCACAATCTCGCTTCCTCCTCGAAGCTCAGCCCGCCGTTTCTCGTTCTTATACCTCCGTTTCAAACTATCGATCTTCTCTCGGCACTGCTTCATCGTTTTCGGAATCTTCGAACCCTCGCACTGAGTATTGACATGCTTCACAATATCTTCCCAATCTTTGGTCTTGAGATAACCCTTGATACTTGCACATTTATCAGCGTAACCATCGATGAGTCGCAGAACTGTATCAGGATGCCATTCAGCTCTGGATCCTCCTCCTCCTCCTCCACCGCCATTGCTGCTGTTGCTGTTGCTTCCGCTGGGGCGTCTGAAGTCATCATCATCGCTCGTCATTCTTTGCTGAAACCCTAACGCAGCCGAAAAATTCCTGATTTTTCCCGTCACAGGACGGACATTTCAGTGTTTCCTCTCTGCAACTGCTGCTGTTTTTCCTGGGTTTTCGTTATATTGCGGGGGGATGGTTTTGCCAGAGTTGCCGTCCGTCACTTGACGGACGTGCCCCAATGGCCAACTGAATGCAGGGTCCGTCAGTTGACACGAAAGGGTGAATTTTGGATTTTGGCATCAATGAGTGTCTGGCGGCATACAAAGGAAGTCACGTGAACCAGGCATATTTCTTTTGGAGAGTTTATTTCTTTTCTTATTGGAAGAGATTCTTTTCAGTGCCCATTTGTATGAACAAGATTTGCATGTAGGCTTTATTCTGCTGTACAAATGGTAGGATATTATTATCCACAAAGTTAACAACGACCGGTTAGTTTAGGATGATTCTGTGCTATTAACTATCAAGTATGGCTAATTTTGCCCGAGAGGCCAATTCGATTCAATAGTGGAGAGAGTGGGGAGGGGGAGTGCATTTGTGACCTTCCATGTCATGCGTCACAAAGATTCCATGAAATGGGAAAAAACAAAACATGAACTCAAGAATTACTTTTCGTATTTCCGTTGCGCAAAATGTGAACAACCATAGCTTTTCATATTCCCACTGCACACATAAAAAGGCCAAATGCAACCAAATGTTAAATGGGAATGAGAATAGGAATGAAAACTCCATTTCCATTTTATCTCCATCTCTATCTGCAACTGCTGCTACAAGCCACCTATCCCAATTATACCAACTTTGATAATGTCAGCTTCAGAGCTCTACCAGAGCGCTCGAAAGGCACTTACGATGGTGACCCATGCTTCAGCTACAATAACAAGCTCATTGACATGCGCTTTTTCAATCAAGGCAGCAACAAGGTAATAGGCCAGTCGACCCTTGCTGCATCCTTGCTTAACATCGAGGGCCACAACATGCACATATCATCGACAATCATAATACATCTTTGTTATAGGTTTCCTTCTTCTTCTTTTTTGGATAAAATTTATATATGAATCAGGCCAATATGTTTCTTAAGTAGCTTTGTTTGAATGTATGTTTTAAGCATAAAATTTTGCAGGTAGGGGCAGGATGAGGTGTAGAGCTAGAGGCATTCGAGGAAAGATGATAATGGCTACAGTTGAAGCTACAGCCTGAGGGGAAGGGTCTTCTGAAATTTCTGTGTCAATAATAGAGCCTTTGGTTATTGGAATCTCTTTCTAGAAACAAACTTTCTACTAATCTTTTTATGTGTTTTTATTAATTTTTTATAGTGAATTGTAATATGTTGAACATTAGATTTTGATGATTTTGTGCAATTTTCATAGTTTCACTTCAAGCTGAGTTCTACTTAACATACCTTCCTATACATTTACATTCTCAATGCAAAAACATTCCAAAGTTTGGTTTTGTTCTTTTTTCAATGTTTTCTGTAGTTGCAGAGAATTCTAAAATTGTAATTTTCTACTACTATCTTGAGTAATCTTCTTTTGCTACACCCTTTTTCAATGTAAAGAAACATTTGTAAGTTCATTTTCTCTTTATCTCATTGTATATTTTGTGTAGGTTTTATCATTTCTATGGCTGTGCTTTAAAATTCAGCAGTTACCATAGAGTAGATGTATTCAGTTGTTATGATTGTGATTGCTTTTTCGTTTGCAATATGCAATATGGATGTGCTTTAAAATTCAGCAGTTACCATGGAGTAGATGTATTCAGTTGTTATGATTGTAACTGCTTTTTCGTTTGCAAACAAAAAAGCAGTCACAATCATAACAACTAAATACATATTGCAAACGAAAAAGCAGTCACAATCATAACAACTGAATACATATTGCAAACGAAAAAGCAGTCACAATCATAACAACTGAATACATCTACTCCATGGTAACTGCTGAATTTTAAAGCACATCCATATTGCATATTGCAAACGAAAAAGCAATCACAATCATAACAACTGAATACATCTACTCTATGGTAACTGCTGAATTTTAAAGCACAGCCATAGAAATGATAAAACCTACACAAAATATACAATGAGATAAAGAGAAAATGAACTTACAAATGTTTCTTTACATTGAAAAAGGGTGTAGCAAAAGAAGATTACTCAAGATAGTAGTAGAAAATTACAATTTAAGAATTCTCTGCAACTACAGAAAACATTGAAAAAAGAACAAAACCAAACTTTGGAATGTTTTTGCATTGAGAATGTAAATGTATAGGAAGGTATGTTAAGTAGAACTCAGCTTGAAGTGAAACTATGAAAATTGCACAAAATCATCAAAATCTAATGTTCAACATATTACAATTCACTATAAAAAATTAATAAAAACACATAAAAAGATTAGTAGAAAGTTTGTTTCTAGAAAGAGATTCCAATAACCAAAGGCTCTATTATTGACACAGAAATTTCAGAAGACCCTTCCCCTCAGGCTGTAGCTTCAACTGTAGCCATTATCATCTTTCCTCGAATGCCTCTANACCACATACATGGGAGCTAAAGAATCAGTGCAGGGAAGTTGAATCTCTACTCGATTAATGCCCCCTAATCTCTGAGCTTCCCATTCGTCTCTTTGTATTCCATCACATGCACACACCACATGCAAAGGAGCCAAAGAGTCACTACAAGGGAGCCGAATCTCTATTCAATTGATGCCCCCCGACCTTTGGGGTTCCCATTCCTCTCTTCGTATTCCCTCACGTGTAAGACGCAATGTGGGTAATAATGAATATTTATTATTAAAAATAGTGGGTAATATTGAATATTTATTATTATTATAAATGGTGATAGTTACGATTACAATAATAATGAATATTTATTATTATTATAAACGATGATGATTATGGTTACAGTGACGGTTACAATCATGGCAACAATTAAGGTTGATGACGATTATGGTGTGATGTAGTATTTAAAGATATTGAACTTAGGCCTCGTGTTACAAGATTAAGAGGTGCAACATTGGAATTTATGCATTTTTAGAAACATGGATTCTACTGCTATTAGTCCCAATAGAGAAGGTGAAGAACACTTTCTTCAAGATCAGCAACAACAATCATCTATTGCAACAAGTAGTGCAACAACTATCTACTGCAACAAGTAATGCAATCTCTACTTATATGTGAAGGTGCAAGGGTAATGCTTATAGTTAACCTTTGGCCTGAAATAGGATTGGTGAATGGTGCACTTGGCATGATTCATAGTATTATGTATCCTTAAGGTAAATAGCCACTTGCATTACCATTATACATCATTGTTGATTTTGACTCTTACATCGAATGTGCCTTTGATAATGGTAATCCTCATCATGTGCCAATTGTACCTGTGGTTTAAGGAGCATCTCGTCAATAACCATTACAGTTGACATGGGCCATGACTATTCATAAATCTCAAGAAATGACACTAGATAAGGCTACTATTCACATTGGTTTAAGAGAAGTTATGGTTCTAACGTTTGTTGCATTATTTGGAGTCAAAACCATTGATTCTTTAAAAATTTCCTTTTCATGTGCAAAGATACAAAAAGATTTCAAATGCTAAACATCTCCAAAGTAGAATTGCACAAGAAGTTTTTTTTGCTTAGTTGGATAATTAGGCATATTAAGTTCACACTTATTATAGTATTTTTCCTTTTGCTCAATCCTATTATACAACTCTATAATATTTGTTGCAATAATTGTGCAATGTATTCCTTCATCAACATATACGAAATATATAAACTTTTGTTTTAATCAATTTATGTTTACTAGTATATATTATTTGGAATGCAAATAGTGATGATAACTCAAAAAATAATTAAATTCTACTCATAGCCTGTGAAACTGCTACACAAGAGAACTTACAGATCTAATGTTTGTTGCATTATATAGAGCCAAGATCATTGATTCTTTAAAGATTCATCCTCTTTTTTATGTGCAAAGATATAGAAAAATTTCAGATGCTAAACATCTTCAAGTAGAATTGCACAGGAAGTTCGTTTTTCTCAATTGGAGGATTAGGTATATTAAGTTCACAATTATCATTGTATTTTGCCTTTTGTTCAATCCTATTATGCAACTCTATGATGTTTGTTGCAATAATTGTGCAATATATTCCTTCATCAACATATACGAAATATATAAACTTTTATTTTAACCAATTCATGTTTACTAGTATATATTATTTGGAATGCAAATAGTGATGATAACTTAAAAAATAAAAAAATAATTAAATTCTACTCATAGCCTGCTGATGAGTGGCAAGGTACCTCTACACTCAACCATACGAATACGAGTGTTTCATGCACAATCCGATCGTACTCCACAGAAGGACTAGTTGTGGTATCTAGATGGTTATCCTTAAGTCGTAGTTCGTTGTCTTCCCACCTAGACTAGTGTTAACTTTTTCATGTATGGTTTAGCCTAGAGTGAGGTGTATGATGTGTTTATATACTAATGCTACTCCTGAAGGCAATGGAAGATAATATTAACTAAACTAAGAGAGAAGGGTGAGAGAGAATCTAAGCTAGCTTAAGTGCGATGAGTATCTGTTCCTTAATCATCTGTACACATCTTGGACCTCATGCACGACTACCACTGGGATTACCAAGCACATATCCTAGGTACGCTACTGGGTCACACTTAAATGCTCGTGATCAAGTCGTACTTATTCCGCGTTTAACAAGAGTTTAGGGTGAGAGATATTAACTAAGAAAGCAGTAAATAATAATTAAATAATTAATTAATTAAACTAAGTGAATG
>MNCI01008572.1:178635-208533 GCA_015680685.1 Gnetum montanum
ATGAGTCCACATCATCCATGCATCCATGAATTTCTATGGTCTCTCTTGGCTTGAAACTATACAATCCCTTTCCTTCAATAATAAGAACTATCAACGAATTGGTAACTGGATATTTTTCAAACTAAGGAAGGATTCAAGGATTGAAAAAGGTGTGACTTCAAGGGGACTTGATGCACTTGTGCTGGCTATTCTCTTAGGTGCTTGGATGTTTCCTTCTTGGGTTTTCCTTACCATTCCGATGTTGCTCCATTATTGGGAAGCTGAGCTAATAAAAATAATAAATCTTTGCATGGTGTCATTCTCACGCAAAAAAAAAAAAACAATGAGAATTCAAAGCACACCCCTTAAATGAAATAATCATCTGGGCTACAAGCACTGGTTATGGAACTAAACAAACATGTTTTCTTTAACTAAGGCCCCTTCTCGCTTCCTACTTTCCCCTTTCTCGTTTCGTTGTAATGGTGGTAACTCTTTGGCGAAAACATTCTTGTTACTTCAAGTGGATGAATTGGCCGAATGTATTAATGTGAAGTCACTGAATGTGGTTTGTTTGAGGCTGGATTTGGAATGAGATCTACTAAGTCACATTAACCATTAATACACAAAGGATTGTACACCACCTTGTTTTTGAGATTCCATTCCATTCTCTTCTTGCCATCATTCTTTCCTCATTGTACACCTCATTGCCAATTGTATTAATAGTCCATATTTTGGTTGATGCATTGTTTTCTTTTTAGTAAACTCTTGTGGTTAAGACTTTAACTCTTGTTTCCAAATGGCATTCCTAGAGCCTACAAACTCTTTGAATGCACGATTGTCAGGGCATAAAGGGCATGAGCCTGCTTTGGGGAGGACCCATTAGCATTCCTATTTGGTGCATCCGTTAATTTCTTTCCCTTAAACATTTTCGCAATCACCATTTATTTTGTTCATTTCCATCTCTGACATCCATTTTATCGGCGTTGCTGTTGTCTCTTTTTCTCCATCTTTCTTATTTCTTACCTTTTTCCATTCTCTCGCTACCGAAGGTTCACTCTCAGTCATGGGGGTCCTAGTCCAATTTTTTCAATTTTCTCTTAACCCCTACACCTTGAGTAGTTACCAGTATTATATCTCTAGGTTCGCATTAGCCATATCACAACTCAGCCAATGAACCTTACACTAAGGCAAGGTATCAACTGCATTGTGATTCATTTACCATTGCTAATATAAGATTGTGTTGTGTGTGCAGATGGCAATCATACACCAATGGATTGGATCTGGAGGGAACACGTGGAATGGACTGATGCTAGAGTAGTTATGCAAAGAACAAGGTTGATGATGCGCTTATGGATGGACAACGAAAAGTGCAATCTTGGCATCGGCAGCAACAGACTTCTTCTTTTCTCTCTCTCTTCTCTCTTCTCTCTCAGCTGCCAAATAAGGCTGGATGTCAAATGTGTTTAGTGTTCACTCTTGTTGTCATGAACACTAATTTTGTCATGTATTGTAATGATGATCCATTTACATGTCACCCCATTTACCATTAGTGTCATTCAAGTCAATAATCCCATACCTTCCCAATATTTTGTAAGGAACTTGAGGATGAGTTTTCATTCAATCATGGGGGTATGATGAGCTGCGATATTGCATACGCGATATCGCAGCCCGTTGCAATGCCTATAAATAAGAGGCTGCTTTCCATGCTTTAGACATCTAGAGTTAGTCCCTTAGCTAAACTATAACAGTTTTACCATTCTAGAGTTAGAATAATTTCCATGTGCCCGCAGTAGGAGTCTCAAAGTGAACGGATCTTTATTCGAGCAAATTGTACCTAAGCACACATTTGTGTATGGCAATAAAGACGAACTTTCTGATAAACCTTGTAGCATGTGGACTAAGCTAAATAGGATTTAATTATTGTTAAATGTTTAAATGCTTTCCTAGATAATTAATCTCTCTCAACCCTTGACTCTCCTAATTAAGTGCATTCAGTACGATCGCTTCAAGCACATGTGTAACGCTTGGTAACCCAGTAACGAGTAGCGTTTGCTAATCCCAGTAGTGTTGCATTGGTTCAGGGTGTGTGCGGCAAGTGGGGACAAATACTGATGCTAAGATAATTAGAACTTAATTAGTGAATAGTTAATAAAAATTAGTTATTTAGTTCTCTCCACCTTTCCCTACTAGCATAGGCGTTAAAAAGATAAAAGTTATAAAAATCACATAGCTCAAACTTACTTAACCATACAACCGTGACAATATAATTAAGTTTGGGAGGACAACGATTGGTTAACCTTAAGTGTTTTATTAGGGCGCATAAGCACTTAGTCCTTAGAGTTCGACCGAATCGTGCGTGAGATGCTCGTATTCGTATGGTTGAGTGTAGGGGTACCTCGACACTCATCACCCGCTAAACCACCACACAAAAGAACCTACGAGTCTAATGTTTGTTGCATTATCTGGAGTTAAGACAATTTATTTTGTAAAAATTCATTTTCCTTTCTATGTGTAAAGATACAAAAAGATTTCAGATGTTAAATATCTCCAAAGTAGAATTGCACAAGAAGTTCATTTTACTCAATTGGATGATTAGGCATATTAAGTTCACACTTATCATTGTATTTTGCCTTTTTCTCAATTCTATTATACAGCTCTGTAATGTTTGTTGCAATAATTGTGTAATGTATTCTTTCATCAACATATATGAAATATATAAACTTTTATTTTAACCAATTTATGTTTACCAGTATATATTATTTGTAATGTAAATAATGATGATAACTTAAAAAATAAAAAAAATAATTAAATTCTACTCATAGCCCACGAAACCGCTCCACTAGCTTTTATATATATATATAAATTAGCGGAGATGATTAAAAAAAAATGATATTAACCAAGCTCGACTACTGGTAACAAGATAACTAAAAATGGAATCACTCATCCCTTCTCTGTTTCTCTACCACTTACTCAATTTAGTTTTATCCTCTCAGTCAAGTTTGCTCTTTCTTTGTTTGTTCATGGCGCTTTTGAGAAATAAATCTCTTACATAAATAATGCTCAAAAATGCCATGAACAAACAAAGAAAGAGCAAACTTGACCGAGAGGGTAAAACTAAATTGGGTAAGTGGTAGAGAAACAAAGGAGGGATGAGTGATTCCGTTTTTAGTTATCTTATTACCTCGTCCAGTAGGGCTTGGTTAACATCATTTTTTTTAAAAAAATCATCTCGACCAATTTAGATATATAGATATATATATATATATATATAAGCTAGTACTAAATTGTTAGGATGTTTATCTCATTACCTCTGGATAAATATGTTTTTATATTTTTTTGGTATATTATGTTGGCTATATATTTTTGGATATCATTATAGTCAAATGAGAAAAATTAATGTAATCATTAGTCAAATGAGAAAAATTAATGTAATCATTAGTGATAAAATTTATTGTTAGCTTAATAAATTTTACATCTATAATGTTTTTTTAGAAATTTACAAGTAAAAGTGCATATAAATGCTACTTTGTTAAACTATTTTTGTATCAAATGTTTTTCTCTTCGGGATTAATTCTTCCTCTTTTTCAAAAGCAAAATGCTAATATATGCCGGACCAATGAGAAAAATATTTTAAAGTCTATATAAAATGCATGAAGAAAAACCTAAGAATAATTTAGGTTAGATTGATTAGGACGACTTTAAAATCACGGCTTTTCTTTAACCATTTTCATTTTCATTGGGATGCAGCACATATGGTGTTGCAGACCATAGCTGCCAGACTTTCATAAATCAGAAAAGAAGAATATCATTATATAGGATAGTTTTGAGTAAATTTTTATCCCCGTTTGGTGACCAGGTTGTAACATTTGAGATTATTCCATTTAAGGTTCTATTCTAGTTTTGTTTACCAGCCACATGTTTTATACGTTCCGTTCGTCTTCCACGTTAATCTCCACCACGTTTCCAATCATGTCCATCTGTTCAGGGTCTGAAAAAATTACCACGTTAGAACCGCTTTTAAAACTCTATATTCGAAGGAAAAATAGCGGTTGCCAAGTTTTAAAAAAATATTTGAGATTTGCTGAAAAAATATGTTCACCTACAAACGAAGGATATAGAAGCTAAAGAAATTTCATTCTAAATAATGTTTTCTATTTAAAAAAAGAGTTTGGATGTTCTGCAAAATAAATTTAAGAATGACCGAAAACCTCTTTAATAAAGAAAATAATATTTTACCAAAACTTATTTTCAATTGATCGTTTTTATAGTTCCTTTTAATTTTTCCGGCAGCGGGCAGGCGGTACGAGATAGACCTTCCGTAGTGAAGCATTACGGATATAGTTGTTCAAAATCTACCAAATACACGTTCGTTGGGTGGCGTGTCATGTCACAGTTGAAATGAGATAAGGTACCAACATGTCATGTCACATACTTAAATGAGATAAGGTTGGAAAAGTAGTAATTACGCTCCGATAGGTTTGTGGTAAGCTTTTTCATTTTGTAAGTCTTTTTGAGTCATGGGTTTGGTACTTGCACGGAAGTTGATTTATGTTTTAGGATTGATTTATGTTTTAGGATTCCAATTTAGTAGGCAATGGTGAATTATAAAGTTCTAATTTCATTAGAAGTTTTGATTCTAACATTGCATCCTAGTCATAAGCTTTTTAAAGTTATGGTTTGATGTCGTAAGTCTTTCTAAGTTATGCTAATGAGAAATGTTGACTTATATTCTAGGATTTGAATTTAGTGGGCAATGGTGAATTATAAAGTTCTAATTTCACTAAAAGTTTTGATTCTAACATTACATTCCTCCATTATGTTGTTGCCCTATTTATACTTGTCACAAAAGGCCTATTGACCGACATGGATTAGTTGGGTGAAGAATATGATATAAATAAAAATAAAAGGTAATTTACATGAGGACAAATGAAAGGTTGAAAAGTTATTTTAATGTTTGTATAAAAGTATACGTTGAATTTTTAGCACATGAATGCATTATGTAGAATGAACCATACCTAACGTGATAGTGAATGTTGGGTTGTAAATATTCATCTTTGTATAGACAAAAATAATTGTTGAATGTTAAACTTTAATGCTTTAGAAGATGAAGGTGAATTTAAGTAATTTGATTGTAATACAACTTGATCTAATATAGTTCATAATATAGAAGGTGGACTTAAGTAATATGTATTACAATGTGATAAAACTTGAATTTATATAATTTATAATATGAAAATTAGTTTTTTTTAGTCTTAAAAATCAATATTGTAATTTTTTTCTTCTTGAAGTTTTGGTTATGTAGGTTATTTTGTTTGAAAAAACTATATTTTTATACTTGACTTACTTCTTTTGTTGAAACTTTGGTCAAACTCTAGACCACTTAAGGAGTCATGACTCATTTTCTTAGGACAACCTTTCACTTTTATAATTTGGTTAGAATTTTTAAAAATATATGCGTATGAATAGTTACAGTTTATGAATTGACCAAACCACTTATGACTTAACTTTTAGGGACATCATAAAGGTTGAATTCTCATCTAACAATTCTCCTTAATTGATACTTCACTATGCAACTTTACCGACTTATGAGACTTATTTTACAAGTAATGTGAAGTGTTAAGAATATGATATAAGATATTGGAGGGGTGTTTAGACTCCTAACATAATATTATACTATGAAGCTTTGGGAGGGAGTCATAGAGTAGTAATTACCAGTATTAGAGAATCAATTTAGATTTATTATTATAGGGTGAACTACTATAGAGGCCATTTTTTTGATATGATAATTGATGCAAAAATTCAAAAAATATAGAGAAAATCTATATATGATCTTCATTAACTTCGAAAAAATATATGATAGAGTGCTTAGAGATATTATTTGGTGGATCTTATAGAGGAAAAACATCTTTGATAACTATATGAAAGTGATTGAAGATACGTATAAAGAGGCTACCACTAAAATTAGAATAGCTTGTGGAACCACTTCTGATTTTCTAGTCACAATAGGTCTACATCAAGGGTTTATGCTTAGCCTATAGTTATTTTCCATTATCATGGATGAATTTACAAAGGAAATACATGATGAAGTTCCTTGGTGTATTTTTTTTGTAGATGATATTGTGTTGGTAAATATAACTCTAGAAAATATTACTTCTAAAATGGAGAAGTTGAAATATGCTCTAAAATTGAAAGGCATAAAAATTAGTTGAAATAAGATGTAATATATGACATGCAATTTTAATAATAGCATAAATAGTGGTGAAATAGAAGTGACAACTCAAGGCCAAAAAGTCTCTCACTACAAATAGTTATGCTATCTAGGATTAGATAGCAAAATTGATAAATATGTAAGAAATAGGATTGAGGCAAGATGCTAGAAAAGGAGATAGGCTAGTAGTATTTTATATGATAAAAGAATACTAATAAAACTAAAAGAAAATTTTAGAGGATAGCAATTAGACCTACAATTTTATATGGTGTTGAATGTTAAGTAGTACAAAAGAGGCATGAAAAACAAGTTAGTGTAGTAGAAATGTGAATGCTTAGATAAATGTTGAGTGTTACTAGAAGAGATGAACTATACAATACAAACATTCAAAGAAGACTTCAAATGGTTTTTATTTAAGATAAGTTGTAGGAATAACATCTCACATGGTTTGAGCATATGCACAAAAGACTAGATAATGAGCCTATAGAAAAAGATTACTACATTACTACTCTAGAAAAACTACCAAAAGGAAAATAAAAAAACACATGGGAAAACTCGTTGAAGAGGATTTGAAGAAATTGTAAATAAACATAGATTGAGCTCTTCATAGAGATGAATGGTAAAAGAAAAAGAGCTCATGTAGCTGACCTCATTAATTAGGACAAGGTTAGGATGATTATGATGATGATTCTAACATTTCTCCTACTCATTGGATATTGCAAGTAAAAGGAAAGACTAACAAATAGTCTTGGAAAATATTGCTTGAATAAATGCTTTCATAAAGTCATATGCCTTTTGTGATTATATATATATATATATATATTGAATATTTATGTATTCTCCAAGTGTTTCTATTTAATGAAATGGACATTGACTTCAATATACTTGCTTTTATCATGATTAACTAGGTTCTACACAACTTTGATGGTTGTTCGATTGTTATAATGGATAACAATAAGTTTAGGCATTACTATTCCAATTTTCATAAGCACTTTTTCAATTCACATAATGTCTTGAATTATTTCTTGTAAGGAACATTACTTAGCTTCCTTGGAAGATAAAAAATGACTATTTGTTTACTATTATATCAATTTATAGTATTTTCATATAGTTGAATTAGAAACCATATTATAAAACTTTGGTCAAAAGTATCTCCTTCCTTATCAACATTCGTATAAACCTCCAAAACCTTGATAGAAGTAAATTTGAAGATTAAACCATAGAACATTGTAGTTTTGATGTATCATTAGGTAAGTAGCTTTTGTATGGTGGTAATTTAGTTTTTCCATTACTATAATGAGTTGCTTTATTATAAATTAAATATTTAATTTTGTATTTGTTACATACATGAGTGCTTCAATGATTTGATGATGGTGAGTTAAGTCTATGGATTCTCCTTCAATGTTGATCTTAAAACTAAGAGTCATTGGAATTGATGATTCTCAATAGTCATGCATATTATATTTTTCCAATAACTCAATTATATATTTTTGCTGAGATAATGTAATTTTATTTTCTTTTTGATAAAGTTCCATTTCTAAACAATAAGGGGCTAATCCAAGATCTAAAATATCAAATCATAAAAATAAGTAATGCTTAAAGTTGCTTACTTTATCCTTATTTGACTTCAAAGATTAGGAATGTAGCTTTCATATGGTGGTAATTTAGTTTTTAAGTTGCTAATGACAAATTGAATATTTGATTTTGTATTTGTTACATACATGAGTGCTATAATGATTTGATGATAGTGAGTTGGGTTTATGGATTCTCCTTTAATGTTGATCTTAAACTAGAAGACATTGAAATGGATGATACTTATGAGGCTTCTTTGAGATCATAAATAGCCTTTTGCAAACTTACATACTAGTGTGTTATCTTGTAGAAATCCTTTTTGTTATTCCATATATATTTCTTCTTCAAGTTATCCATTTGAGAATGTTGATTTTACATCTATTTGATGTATTTTCTATTTAAACTTGGCTAATACTGAGATAATAATTTTGAAGGTTGTCATTTTGGTTGTTAGTGTAAATTATTTTTAATCAATTTCTTTGATTTGTAAAAATCCTTTTACTACTAAACGTACTTTATATTTATCTAATGTTTCATATTTCTTCAATTTATTCATAAATACCTATTTATTTTTGATAGGTTGGTGGTCTTTTGTTTAGGAAACTAGTTTTAAGACACCTCATTTTTTCATCATAACAATTTATGCTGTCATTGCCTTCTTCCAAAGATCCATCATAAAAGCTTAATTTTAAGTTTTTTGAATATACTTTTCTAGTAAGCTAGAATAATACCATTTTGATGAACTTCTTGGTATTGACTTCTTATAAGTCCTAGTTTAGTTGACATGAAGAGTTGTAGCTCACTCTCATACAACATGACCTTATACTCTTACGAGTTTGCAAGGATTATTAATTAATTATCCTTATGAAATGTTACAATAACTTACAACTTGACACTAGACTTACGATATGACTAAAGTGACACTTGTAAAGTATGGATTACTCTCTAACACTCCTTAATTCGTAGTTTATCTTAAATTTCTTCTGTGACTCTTTTTACTAGTAATATGAAATGGTAAAGCAATATGATTACAATGTTGGAGGGGCATCCAAATTTCATACATTATACTATATCCTTAAAATTAAATCTTCACATGCTCTTTTACTTCTTCTTCTCATTTCTTCATTGTAAGAAAGTGAAAATAGTGATAAGTATTCTCTAAAAATATCAAATGCTTTGTCTTACTAAGACCTTTGTAAAGCCATCTTCTTTTTGGAATTTGGTGGATATATATTGGATATTCACGTACTTCTCTAAATATTTCTAGTAGACAAAATACAAACTTATCTCAATGTGCTTGCTCTTATCATGATATATTGGATTTTGGATAATTTTAATAGTAGCTTAATTGTCATAATGGATGATAATGGGTTTTGGTACTAGAATTCCATTCTTTGTAAGTTGCTAATCAATCCATGTAACATCTTGTATTGCTTCTCATGGAACATGATACTTAACCTCCACGGGTGATAATAAGATTACACATTGCTAGCTACTACACTAGTTTATGGGATTTTCATATAGGTAAATAAAAAAACTTATTCTAGAGATACAATTTATTGTATCTTCAACCTAGTTAGCATTTTCATAAACTTATAGGATCTTCAATGAGGTTGCATTAAATACTATTCCATGATAGTAGAGACTTGATGTATCATAAAATTAAGAAGGCAACTTTCATATAATGAAAATTTGATTTCAATATTCCTGCAACCAACTAATTCATAGAAAACTAGATATTGGGTCTCATATTTGTTAAGTATATTTGTGCTCTAATAATTTAATGATATTTTGTAGGATGAATTAATTCAACTTTAATGCTTAGTTTAAATCTAGGAGTCATTGGAATAGTAGATTCATGGTACTCTGACATATTATATTTTCAAATAATTTTGTTGTATATATTCTTCAAGACGTTGTAATTTCTTCTTCATTTCAACATACCATTCCCAAATAATAATGGGCTAGTTCAAGATCTAAAATATCAAATTGTAAGGATAATTGGTACTTAAATTTATTTATGATTTGTGATTCTATTATTGTAATAAGTATATCATTCACATGGGAAGTTCTAGTATTTGAAATTTTCCAATATCTATGAGTACATACAAATTCTTTTCTTTCTTAGATTTTGTAAATCCATAATTGATAAGTAACTCATCTATCTTTTGATACCATACTCTTGGGGCTTGTATAATTTCATAAATAGCTTTTTATAGCTTGTAGACCAAGGTATCATCTTATACAAAACCTTCTAGATGCTTTAGATATTTTTTCTCAAAGATACCCATAAAAAAAAGTTGATTTAGTATTGATGTATTTTCTACTTAAACTTTGTAGATAATGATGTAATAATCTAGAAGGTCACCATTTGACTTATGTATGCAAAATTTTCTTCATAATCAACTCCTTTAATTTGTAAAAATCCTTTTGCAACTAATCGTGCTTTATATTTTTCCAACAAACTATCCTCCTTTAACTTGGTTATGAACAACCATTGATTTTTAATAAATTACTTATCTTTTGGACATGGTACTAATTTCCAAGCTTTACATTTTTTTGTCATTATAATCTCTAGTTTCATTATTTGTCTTTAATGATCCATCATAGAAGTATGGTAATGTTAGCAATAATGTCATTTTGATGTATCTTCTAATAATAGCTTCTTGTAGGTTAGGAATCATTAATGTTAAGGTTTATCCAATTCCATGCACTTTCTATTATCTTTTATCATTCATGAGATTTTTATACACAATTTATAATATCACTTGATGTTGTATTGTTTACATTAGTATCTTCTATAATATATCCACTTTTATTTGTTGAATCTTCAATTTGTCTATTATTATCTAGTTATTCTTCTCCTAACTATATTTCTTGATTTAATGTAGGAACATAGGGTACATAGTCAACATTAGTATATTTATTATTATTTTCTTCATAGTTCATCTTTTAATAAGAGGAATTAGCTTCATTTCTTTCATGTAACAATTCTTCTTCATTAGATGTTATATTTCTTGATACAGTTAATTTCTAAAAATTTGTATCCTATATACAATATTCCTTTATATCTTCTATATAGTACAAAATATTCTTCTCTAGACTTTTGATCTACCCTTGCTTGAGTTTAGACATAATAATGGACTTAACTTTTAAAATTTTAAAGGTAGCTCAATTTTGATCTTCTCTCATTCCATTAGCATGTTTAGGTATTTAAATTGTAGATAAATTGTTGGAAACCTATTTATTATATGCAATATAATTTGCATAGGTGATGAGCATTAGGTACCCTGTACACCCAACTATATGAATCACAAGCATTCACTAGCAATTTGGTTGAACTTTGTAGACTTAGTTACCTAAGTTGCCAATATTCTTAAATAGAAAATTGAGTAGTTGCAAGTCACTGCCTTCTAAATACATACTTATGTTTTAACTATACATATGGTTAAGTGTGATTAAGGCATAGGATGTTTGTTTTTATGATTATCTTTTTATTATTTTCTCCTAATTACTAGGTGATTAAATGAAGTGTAATGATTAATTATTTAGCCAATCAAACATCTCATTAACTAATTATCCTAATGTGGAGTATCCATTCCCATTTAGCATACACATCTTGAACTGTATTAGCGTTGCTAGATTATCAACTGTATATTATTGGGCATACCAAGTATCCACTACTTGGATTACCAAGCATTAGTATGTTATGCTTGAAATGGTCATACTCACATGCCTATCAATCATGATATTAATTAATTAATTAAGAATAGTAATGTAAATGCATGTAATGTAAAGTGTTGAATGGAAATAGTAAACTAGTCTAAGTATTCCAATGGATATAAGAAATCTTGATTTTATTTTCGATCATGCCAATGTGTTTAGATACATGAGCACTCGAATAAAACTCCATACAATTTCATATATCTACATTGTAGGCACTTAGAGGAAAAATATTCTAACTCTCAAGGGAAGAAACTACAAGAATTCAGCCAACTCTATGATAGAAAGATGTCATAAGTGTGAAGGCTACACATATTTATATAGGCAACGATTGCATCAGTGTCAACATATCTATGTCAATGCATCCTAGCATGTGTTGATGGGGGTATGTTAATGGGAATGCATCAACAAGCATGCATCAATGAATCCTATCTTATTGATGTTTCATCATACCCCCACAACTGATTGAAAATTTATCCTCAAGTAAACAAATTTGGGATTAAGTTCTTTACAAAACTAACTCTAAGTGTGAGATTGTATAATATTACAAAAACTTAGTACCCATTACAACAAAAATGAATAATTAAATACAAATTCTAGTAGGTGCCTATAGGATAGCCAAAGATGTGATGAATTATCATACAATGCATGGGGTAAAGGGTCTTATGGCTCTAATAGTCCTTCATCCTATCGTAGTGCTACTGAAGGCTAAGGTTGACCTACTACTACTGCTGTTGTTGTTGAAAGTTTGAAAGCATCTAGGATCTTCTCTTCCTTGTTCTATGGATCATAAATGGTTGAAGTGGCTTCACTGATGTGGGTTGGTGCAGGTATGTCTCATGGACATGGCATTGAAGGAAACATTTTCTTCGCATTGATAAAATAGGCTATGAATTGCTTACGTTCAATGTTGAACATCTTTATTAGGTTTTGTAGCTTTTGATAGTCATTAATCCACCTTGCTAGGTTCTTAGCAATAGATCATTGGTCTATGAATCTACTCTTGAGAACTTTAAGCTTTGCATTGGCTATCTCCAAACTTTATTTGGTCTCTTTATGGAGCTTGAATTTTGTGTCATAAAAAATGTAAGAACTAGCAACTTGCTTCTCCATCTCTGTCCTTGGCCTTCCTACTATTAACATTGCCAAGTTTGCATAACAGAGATTGGCAAGCTCCATGTACTTCATCATCTTCTTGATTTGCAACTCCTTTAGGTGAATTTCAACCTTTTTGTATGCATTTAGTCCATTCAAGATGGGCTACCATAGATCACCTTATTGTTGAATTGTCTTATTCATCTTTACCTTTTCTAGATGAATATCTTTTTCATTGATCTTCTCTAGTAGTCCAACTTTATCCCTATAATGATTTTTTACTCTTTCAAACTTCAAGACCTCATTCTTCTAGGTGACTACCTCAATGGTGATCTTTTGGTAAAAAGCATAGACTTCCTTCATTGAGAGATTATGATTCTCTACTACAAATCTCTTAAGATCTAGGTTTACCTTGATGAGCTGCTCCTACTATTGGTGTATGAATTCGACCATATGGTCCTTTTGTTGCTGAACATTCCATAGGTAGTAATTTTCCTTGGTGAGGACCAAGTTTTTTTTGGACCAATGACAAGACCTTGTAAGTGTTGTTAGCCATGGATTTTGACAAGGATGTGTCAAAGACCATCATCTTCTTTGCATTCTTAGCCTCTTGATATTTTTGCTAAAGCTATTGGAAAGCTTCATCCTTGGTAAGCTCTAGCGTGATGATTATGGGATCAAAGAGATGGGGTTGTAACTTAGCAACTTCAATAGCCATCCATTGATTAGTTATGGTGGCCTCCTCTAGTTGTACATTGACAATTAGTAATTTATCCCTTGTCTCGAACAACTATGACTGGTTTACTATAATTTCATCTAAGAGATCAAAGATCTTCAAAAGTGGTTGCTTGACTCCAACTAGTCTTTCCAAAACCTCCTCATCTTGGATAGCACTCATCTATCTACTTATTGTTCATGTAGATGCATGGATGTCTATCATGGTGGTAATGTTAGGTATGATCACTGTAGGAGCATTTAGAGCTTTAGTAACCCTATCAGCCATCACCTCCACTACTCTCTTCTACCCCTTATGTGGCATAACTAGGATGGTTGCCTTCTCATCTTCCTCCAACATGATAGAGAAGGCCATAACATTTCCTGATATCTTAGGGAATGTTTGTCCAGAAATGGATACTATTATCTCTTGGCACTTAGATTGTGCTTGGTGGGTGACTAGTTCCTTTATGTAGAGAAGTGCAAGGTTGTTTTACTTTCCATCCAACTTATAATTTTGATGATCTCATTAAGATGGCTTATGGTTGGATAGTAAATGGAGGACTCTCCTCCACCTATAAAGCCTTGTTGTTGCTGTAGCTACTACTCTTAGAGTTTTCTAAGTCTCTTGGCAATTGCAAGAATCTCTAGTGTAGTATTTGGGGCTACAAGTAGTGGTGGTGGTTGCTCCTCTTTCTATAGCTTAGCTACTACCTTTTCCTTTATCATCTCTTGATGCAGTAGGAGCACAATGAACCACATCATTGGAATAACAAGCTATTCCTCCCCTTTTACATAATTTGCAAATCAAACATAGAAAGGGAGTGTCTTCCTTCCCTTCTCATTTTCTTTGAAGTGCTTCTTCGTCTCTAGAAAATTGAATTGGAAAAGGTTGACTAGGAATTTTATGCTTAGAGAAGTGCATGCCGAGTAGAGAAAGCCAATACTTTACTAGGCCTTACTATGGGGTTTAGGTGATAGGCTACAATTTTAAAGTATGCTTGTTCTATCTTAGTGAGGACATTGTAATCCTTATTCATCCTATAGCATTGCTGCACCTACTTCTTTTTAGCTTTTGATCTTCTTGGATTGATATTTTCACCAACTTGTCCCCTATGTCTAGAAAATTGAGGATCTCTGCAATGGCCTCAATAGAGTAGGAGATGGTTATATCTTTGATTTTTACTAATGCATTTCATTATCGGTGGTTCTAGAATAGATAAGTCTTCCCTATGTATCATTCTCTACTATAGGAGAAAACTAGCCCTTGTAGTTGTGTGTGGATCTAATCTAGTGCTAATTTAAAGAAGGGTGCAAACTTCAACTCTTGAAGAATAGAACTTTGGACCTCCTTGGTCCTAATTTTCTCTAGACAGGCCTTCATTAGAGTGACTTCTAGTCTAGGCCTTAGCCTAGAAGCCTCGTCTTACCTAGATTGGCCTATCTCTACAGTGGAAATCTATTTGATAGATTCTACTTTAGGCTCCTTCTAAAGTAATCCTGTGGCATGAGTTGCCCTAGCTACTTACTCTTGGGGCTATTATGGTTGTTGTTGTTATTGGTCCCTTCCTCCTCTAGGTTATTTTTAACATGGTTGTAAGGACCCTTCTTCTTGCAATCATTTGGGTGTCATCTATGATCATAACATAACCCATGATTAACTCTTGAGTTCATGATTATTATTCTTTAAATACATTTCTTAGTTAAATTTGGTTATGTTAACTTATTGAGCATTGAAGGTTAATCGTGTATACACTTTTTGTTTTTAGGATTGTAGGCTAGATGTATTAATTTAATATTATTTTATTCTTAACTATTGGAGTTTGTATGGTCATCTTAATCCTTTATGGTAAGTAATTTAATATTATTATAATGAATTGACCTTGGGAATTTAGGACAATTTTGAAAATTTTTTACAAGAAACCAAAAGTTTATGTCCTCTACAACATAGAGCTTACCTCTGGTAGCATGAGAATTAAAAAATTGGTGAAAATAGATTAGCAGTTTGAGAGTTTAGGGTTTAGGGAAGGTTCTTGGGCTCTTGAGAAATGGAAAAACCTCTCTTGCTATTTGTAAAAATGATGTAAAATGAGATAAGTATTGTGTGTATATATAGAATTTTTGTGCTACATTGATGGGACTACGTTGACTCATTGCATTACATCGATGGGGATATGTTGACACAACTATTCTTAGTTATTTCTCATTTTATAAAATGGAGGAATTTTAGATGAGTTTTGAAATGAAACAAGAGTCCAATGAAAGCCAAAAAGATAGAGATTATTGGAAACAACATAGAAGAGGATGAGTTGGGCTTGAGAAAAGTGATTAAAGTGGAGTGTGGATGAAATTGAGGTGCCAAATAAATAAAAATTGGATGTTTCTGACACTATCCAAAGGAAGGATCAAACCAATGAACCATGGTAGAGAATTTAATTTTTAGGCAAACCAAAGAAATGCAAGTGGTTCCTTCCCAAAGTAGGTAGATGTCTCATGTGCCATTACATACCTTCATCATAGAGAGTTTTTGGGCTCCAAGAATGATGAATGGTTAGTGTTTAGTTAACTCCTATACCTAAAAAGAATCATTTATGATTTATATGACCTAATAACAAACTGAAAAATGTTCCATGATATGAGGCATTAAGATGGTTGTCCATGAATGAATAAATGGTAGAGAGAGAATGTGGAAGAGGTCATCAACATTCTAATCACACAAGATTCTTGGTGGAATTCATGATTAAGATGATTTGATCCTAGTCTGTTCCAATTCAAGATCAAATCCATTCCACTTTTAGTGACCTTGCATTAACATATATGCTTTAAATATTGATCAACAGTCTAGGACAACTCCAAAGAACAATCATACATTCAAAAGAAGAAGAAAAGAAAAGAAGGAATTAGAGAGGACCTTAGTTAGAGGAATGCCTTCAGGCATGGATAAGATGTCTTTCTAGCTTCATAACCAGTGCTTGTAGTATAGTATTTAGTCTAAGGTGCATGGTTTGAATTTCCATGTATTTGTTTTTTTTCATGGGAATCACACCATGCAAAGACATCATTCCTTTTATGATTGATAGTAGGAGTGATGGTATACTAAGTGGAGTGTCATAGAACATTAAGAATGATGCCAAGAAAAATCATATCAAATCTCCTTAAGGTTACACCCTATTCTATCCCACTTGGTCCTTTCCTAGCTCATTGGATATCAAGATCATTGATTAATTTTTTAAGTTTTAATGTGAACGAACCTTGTGCTTCCAAGATACTGAGTTTCCATGGAATAGATGGAATGACTAGATGTTGTGAACTCACTACCTAATATCACTAGGAAATTAATAGAGTATTAGTAGATTGCATAATTCAAATATAAATGGTCATTTGGTTAATTAATTATAATGTTGATAAATTTCCTTGTAAATTTCGAAGTTGTAGTAGTAATAATCAAAATCAAAATCTAAGATTTTCAATAACCAAAAGACATTAATTTAAAATAAGAACAAACAAATAACAAAAGATATATAAAAATAAACAAGAAAATATACAAGAAAGCATAAATAAAAAAAGGTGAAAAGTTGGTAACCTCATAAAGGTGTTAAGTTTGGATGACCGTCTCCCCCATGACTATGTTGAGAGGAGGAGATTTAAAAAAAATGAAGTGAGCATATTCCAATGCGGTGTTGTTGTTAATTACCTTGAATTGCAAGAATGGATTGACTTATTGCATGTTGACCAACGAATGTTTATGTGAGCTTGAAAGATGGTAATTGGTCATGGATTTGAAAGGTTAAGTTGCATGGATGATATAAGGTCCTTTCCATAACATTTAAAACTTAGTGTATTGTGGGACATGCATGGGGTTCTAGTAAAAGGCATTATTGCTAGGCCAAAGATTAACTCCTTATCCATGCATCATGATGTGTTTGGAATCTGTCTTATGCACTTCATTTATCATTAGGGCTCCTTTTTAGTTTTCATCTAGCACATTAAGTATCATTAGGCATTCTATTTATGCTAGATCGACATTGAGATCAAGCTCACAAGTTGTTGTAAGTGTATGGAGGTTGGTTTGGATTAGATGTTTGGGTAAATTTTTGTACACCAACTCATAGGAAGAATAGTCTATAAGAAGTTTCCAAGTTGATCTATAGGCTCAAAGAGTATCATTAATTTTTGTGCTCTAGTCCTTCCTATATTTGCTCATTGTTCATGTTAGAATTCTAGTGATCTCCCTATTAGTAATCTAAGCCTGACCTTTATCTAGGGGATGATAACAAGTTATGATTTTATGTTGCACCTTTAAGCTTTGCATAAGCTTTTAAAAAGAAAATCTTGTAAAGTTAGTTTCATCATCTGAAATAAGTATCATTGGCACACCAAACCTATTTACCACATTTTGTTAAACAAACTATGTTCTAATGAAAGATGAAGAGTCAGTTTTGGAAATAGCTTTGATTCATTTTGTGTAGTAGGTAATAGTAACAATGATGTAAGCCTTTCCATTTGATATGGAAGTGATGACTCCCATGATGTCAATGCCCCAGAGGTTTAAGGGCTTCAATGGTTGGATCCGCTGTTGAGGCCCTTTCATTCATATAGTCATTCCCCCATCTATTTGCTAGCATGCACATGAATGACGAAAATGGTAAGCAACTTTGAAGATGGTTGGCCAAAATTACCTTGTCATTAGGATCTTTATGGTTATCCTTCTACCTACATAATGGCCCTCGTAAGAACCTTTGTGGATGTCTTGGAAAATCCATAGTTGATCAACATTAGGTACACACCATTGTACAAAGCCATCAGTGCAAACCTTGTAAAGGTTGCTTTAGATTTCCATGTAGTGTTTGACTTGGTGAAGAAACTATTATTTCTTCTTATTGTTCCATTTTGCTAGAGTCTTCTAAGCAAGAAGATAAGAGAGAAAATCATCATACCAATTGGTATCTTGGTTGTTTAAACATCAATGGATTTGACAAAGAGAAGTTCCTCTAGGAACTAATCAAATAAAGGCTCTTCATTCTCTTTGCTATTCCATCATAACTAAGATAAGTGGTTAGCAACCACATTTTTGGTTCCCTTTCTATCTACCATTGTAAGATCAAATTCTTGTAGAATCACTAGATAATGTATGACATGAGGGCTTACTATTGACTTATTCATTGAGAAATGTATAGCATTGTGATTTGTGTGCGTAAAGATTTGATATCTAAGCACATAGTACCTAAATTTTTCCAAAGAATATACCACCACCATGAGCTCCTTCTCAATGATGATGTAATTTAGTTGTGCATCCAAAATACCTGTACTTATACAATGAATGTAATAAGAATGTTTCTAATCATCCAAGTATGTTAACACCACCCTTATGGATAGTTGGATGCCTCCATCATGATGTGAAAGGTTTTGGGCCAATCTGGAGCACGTAGAATGGAAGTTTCTATGAGCTTTTACTTTAGCTACTAGAATGCTTGTTCACATTTCTTGGTCTAGTTAAAAGGTACATCCTTCTTTGTTAGCTCCACCAGTAATCTGGAAATTTTTGAAAATTTCTTGATGAAGCACCTATAGTAACCAGTGTTTCCAAGCAATGACCACACATAGTTTATAATTTGTGGTTGTCTAGTAATTTCTTGGATAATCTGTACTTTCTCTGGGTCCATCTCTATTCCTTTTTCTAAGATCTAGTGCCCTAGGACAATGCCCTCTTGGACCATAAAATGGATTTTTTTTGCCAATTGAGGCTTAAGTTTCTCTCCATACAATGTTTTAGTACTTAATCTAGATGGTCTAAAGCTTCTCAAAGTTGGTATCATAGGTGGAGAAGTCATCCATGAAGACCTCCACACCATTTATAGTCTATTGGTAAAAAATGTTGAGAACTAGGTATTGAAAAGATGCAGGAGCATTGCAAAGGCCAAAGGACATCTTTTTATATGGAAAAGTCCATCATGGACATGTGAAGTTTTCTTTGCCTGAATCTTCTAGTGCTATCTGGATTTTTTTATAGCCACTATACCCATTCAGAAAACTATAGTAGCTATGCCCTACAATAGTATCCAACACCTGGTCCACAAATGATAATGGAAAATGATCCTTAAAGGTTGTCATATTTAATAGCTTGAGGTCTATGCAGACTCCCCCATTTTCCTCTTTTCTTTAGTACAATTACAAATGGGCTAACCCACTTAATATTTGCAATGAGATAAATGAATTCTACCTTAGGAAGTTATTCAATTTCATTCTTAATATCTTGCTTAAGTTTTGGATTTAACTTCCTCTATGATTGCCTTCTTAGCTTGATAGAGGATTTGTATATATTCAAGGCTAGAATATCCTTGGATCTATCCCTATCAACTCATGACATGACCATGCAAAGGCTATTGGCCATTTTTTTACTACTTTTAGTAGCTTATTTTTTTGGTCTTGGGAAAGATTGAAATTTATTATTACTAGTTTGTCATTATTAAGAACGGCATATTCTAAGGTTTTTGGTAAAGCATTAAGCTTAAGGAGATTTTTCTTGAAATCATCTAGAATTTCCAACTCTCCTCGCCAATCCATTACTTCATTTTTGTGGGGGAGTTGTTGTTGGATTTACTCTAATCCATCCAAATTATCTATGTAGGTACTTGTGAAGAGTTCCATTGATTCCATGCATATTGTGGATTTAGCATATTCATTGTTAGCCATTAGGTACTTTCTTATTTTATAGTTGCTACATACAAGCACTTTTGGACATTTGACATTTTGGCACATTGATTATATGCATGGATAGATATACTTTTCATGGCCCATAGTCCTTGCACACAATGATATCCTTTGCCATTGTATGTGATGCATGAAACTTACTTATTCTCAAGTTTTTCAAACTTATTTTCCTTGAATATTTTCAAGAAACGATCTTGAATTCCCATCTTGGAATTAATAATGCTAAGCCATGCCCTTTCCATGATAACGAGGAAGTTCCCTTTATAGTTGTTCATATGTATCACTAGAAAATCCAATGGGTATGACCAACCATATACGATGATTACAATGTCCTCTACCAATCCCAAGGAGACAATGATGGATTGATTTGCAAGCTCCAATCTAATGTTACATTTCTTGAGTGGAGGTAGGTTTTAAGTCTTGTATTTGTTGAGAAATCAAATTCACTTTAGAACCTAAGTCTAGCAAAGCTTTGCATGGGTCATTTCTTGTAATCTGTAAATAAATTAAGGGACTTCTAGGATTATATCATTCCTTGGAAAGGTGGTCTATATTGATCCAATTTGTAACCACATGGATCAACCTAAATATGTAAAAATTAGAGGATTTTTGGTTTGAATGAGGCTTAAAAGTATTTTTAGAATTTATGGATGTATGATTAGTGGACACAATTTCCTGCAAGGATTTTTGTAAACTATGTGGCCTGAAGAAAGGCCTCTTTTAAGGCTTATGCTCAAAGCCACTTGGATAATCATTTGACTATAAGTTAACTACCCTCATGACATTTTGTTGCTATGGATGTGATGGAATTTCTTCCTACATAGGTAGAGGAAGTGACAAAAGAGTAGTACTAGGAGGTACAAAGTGATGAATATGAAGGAGGATAAGTGGAAGGAGATTCATTTCTAAGAGTAGGCATTTTGGAATATTTAGAAAGGTAGTAATGATATGAGAAAGGAGTGTGGCTTGTAGAGACATGAGGAGATATAGGTTGCTGGACATAATACCCATAAAGATTTGGCTATCAATAAGGATATTGCTATTGGGGTGGTGGCACTCCCCATGATTGTGGGTTCTACCATTACTAATATTACTCTTGGGATTGAAGAGGTATTCCACTTTGATAATAAGATGTTTGCTATAACTACTACCTATAATTGCCTTATGAGTAAGGCAATCTTCCGAGTGGTTATCTTTCTGTAAATTTTAGATTTAAGGCATATATCCTAGATTCTTGTAGATGTAATAACATAGGACAACATCCTTTGGTATGTTTATATTGGTAGATGTTACATTGCTCACCATCTATTTTTGAATCTATAACCTCATTAACTGTCGTAGCCTTACCTTTTTGTTGATGATAATTCCTTTCTATATCTTTCCTTCTCTTGTCTTAGTCGTTACTTTCCTACTTTGCCTTTTCCTCCATAATTTTAAGAGTAGTTTAAAGCTTCTCATCTAAGGAATCTTACATTTTATCTAGCTTAGCGAATATTTGAGTAACAAATTTTTGTATTGGTAAGATTTTTCTCTACACCACTTCATCTAGTGATGCTTCCTCTAAATCACAAAAATGTACCTTCTTTTTGTGAATAGAGAGTCCTATGTTACATTCTTTTTCATTTTCAATTTTTTTTAGTTTCACTTCTTCTTTTGTCACCTATTCAATCAACCTTTGGATTTGATGGGCTCTCATTTTCAAAAGCCTCCCTTTGGTGTAGACCCTAAGAGTTTTTCATGTTTTGTTTTAGAGCCCATCTATGATATGAAGAAGGTTCTCCCTTTGAGGGAATCCATTGCCTAGGCATTGGTTCAAGAGAGAGTAGTACCTACTTAAAGTGGTGTCCAAGGAGTTATGATTTTCTTATTTCCATTCTTGAATTTAATTCCTCAGGTTGGACACTCTAGAGTACATTTGATACTTGTCATTGAATAGTTCTAAGTAGCATAAACAAGTCAAACAAACCTGCTTTAATGATCCTCTATTGGATGTACATAGGATCTTTGTTTGCTAACCATTCTTGTGCTAGGTCTACTTAATTCCACTTGAGGAGAATCTTCTCTTTAGTATGACCTAAAGTAATCATGGTGATTGTAGACTCATGCATGGAATCTGTAACACAACATAGTTATTCCATTAGCCTTTTACATTATAGACAATTAGTAAACTCATAAAAAACTATAAAAACTCAAAAACTAAAACAAAAATAAAAAATGCTAAAAATGTTAGCCAAGTTCAAATGATCTTCACTCACCTAGTCTTAGGTAAAACTAGGACATTGGGTTGAACTCGTACATGTGCTCCTAAATCTTAGAGAGTTCAAAATTCATGTGCATAATTAGTGGCTAAAAACCTTTGGTATATGTGTAAATATCTCATAAAATACCTACCAATCACCACATTGATCTGGTTAATCACTTCCATTGTTATGACCTTACCTTACCTAAATTCCTCCAAGGCTGTATGGGCTATAGACAAGGTTTGGTCATTTTTCATTAATCCTTCGTTGTGTACCTTAAAGCTGCAAAACCAAAACATAAAAAAAATCAAATAAAAAACATTAAAACTAAAATAAAAAATGTGTCAAATTGAAAAAAACTTACACCTCTAGCAAGTACACAATTTTAGGAGGATTTTGAAATTGAATGTTTATTTTATGATCCAGCATCAAGGTATTGTTGATGTTGTATTGCGAGTACATTGACATCTCCTAGATTTATGATAGTTTCCAAACCTCCATAGAATATGAGCTCCCATACCACTCTATTTCTATCTAAGTTTCAAGATCATCCATCATAAACTTCAAGATGTAGTTAGAAGACCCTACCACAAGAGTCTCTGTAATTATGGCTACAACATCTATGGCCAAGTGTGATCACATTATCACACCATAATGTTGGAGCATGTACATCAAGAACTCTTTAGCACTAGGCCTAGACCATAATGAGGTGCATTTGTCAATGTTCATATTGAGATTTAAGCTATTTTGGATAGCCATTCTAGTACAACATAGAATGTCCACTAATTCCATAATGATCAAGATGGGTTTTAGTAAAGGCCTACACACAACCAAAATACATCACTATTAGATCATAGAAAACATAAAAAGAACAAAATAAAAATAAAAATAAAAATAAAAACTTAAAAAAACCATATAAGAATGACCTCTAGAATGCTAATGTTGGCATTAAACAAAAAATATAAAGAATAACCAAGTTCATCAATGCAATTTCCATGGCTTTGCACATCAAAATTTAGCCTCTACATAGTTCAATTAACTTACAAAAAATTTAAATTTGACATCTTAATAGGCATTTCAAATAGGAAAAATGTAGTTTGTTATTTCCATATCACTTTGACATGAAAAAAAAAATCAATTTAGAATTGCAAAGGACTAGTTTGGCATTTTGTCAAACACTTGTCATATACGACATCAAAATGAGCATTTTCCAAATAGTTGACATAAAACCAAGCTTTCAAAAAAAAAAAAGAGTTCAAAATTGAAAACATTGTAGTTTGAAGAGTGGTGAATGTCCAAAAAATTAGTCAAATATATTAAACATGCCAAAATGCTAGGAGTATGGGAAATGTACAAGTAAGAAACATAAGATTTCTTAGCTCTTGGAGCCTACACGTTGCCATAAATTCCCACAAGAAATATAAAAATCCCTTATATGCTATGCTACTAGCACAAGGAGTGCCATACACTAATAATGAAATTGAAAAAAATCCCACAATGACCAAAATCCAAGGTCAAGCACACAAACAATGTAGCCACAAAAAATCCAAAACTCACCAACCAAATCCCAAAAGTGATCAATTTAGATCCTAGGGCTAGGAAAAATATTTAAAAAATTTGTTAAAAATATTTTTGAACATGGGTTTACCAAAATTTAGCTAGAGAAACCCTAGTTCATAGTTGACTGACTATAGTAAAAACTCCATAAAAAATCCTAAAAAATCAAAAAATCATTTGAAACCCTTCTACAATACATCTTCCATTCCTAAGAACCTAGGATGCTAACCCTATATGATCAAAAAATCACCAACATTGCTAGTTTTACCATGGAAAAATTATAAAAATCTTAGAAAATAGGCCAAGATGTTGTACACTAGGTTGAGAAAAAATTCAAATCATTGTGATAAAAAATAAAATAAAAATTAATTCCACTTCTGGGATGATCATAAAACCTTAAGCAACAACCCTATGTTGTTCCAATGTGAAAATTTCATTACACATAGGCTAGAAAAAACATCAAAATTTGATCAAAACGGTTAAAAATAGGACATCAACTCTATAAATGGTTTGGAAAAAGATCCAAATCTTTCAACAAAAAATGTTCAACATTCCTAATTTCATCCCCAACATAGTTGAAAAGCCTAAATCTTGGATGCAACACAATTGGAATGCAAAATTTTGATCAAAGAAAGCCTAGAGGTGGGAAAACAATTCTACAATTTCATCAAAAATGAAGAAAATGTAGGGAAAATTAGTACTTGGTGGTCATTGACAAAGATCCTTCACTTGAAAATTGATCCAAATTCTAGAAATGATGCATAAAACCTCCTCTTCGTTGTCCAATCCTATATTCTAACTCATTGATCCAACCTTCATCACCATGATTACTAAAATCCAAAAGTTATGCCTTGATTGCTACCGAAAGAAGCTCGAAATCCTTAGGCCTATTGCAACATGTTGTGCATGACATATGACCAAAGGAAAAAAATTACTAGAAAATGTTATGTATTTTGGTTTATGACCATAACTCTAGCTCCTACACATTGCACTTGGAAAATTAAGAGGAAAATTAGCTTGTAACATTGGTTTTTTATGCTAAAATCCTCTCAAAATGCACATACTCTATCCATAAAAACCTTTGTAAGCTAAGAACTATCCTCCACATGTTGTAGTTGGGAAATAACAAGGGAATTAGCTCTATACATTGGATTCTTTTAAAAATTTCCACTTTTGTAGCTCCAACGCTATCACATAGATAATTTTTAGTGGTGAGTTGGTCCCATGAGACTTAGAAAAAAAGATTAAAAATCCCACATGCTAGTGTACATGCTAAGGAGAGGAAATAGAAAGAGAAATATAGTTTAAAAAATATGTTTTGATTGATATTTTTAGCTTCCTATCCTTACATGATGATAGTTTAGTCAATATTAATCATGGGTGGGTTCCAAAGATTACAAGCCAAGATATCTTAAGTTCTACATACTATAAGAGAAAAACTACAAGAAACTAAGCCTTACACACTATCAAAATTGGTCTTTTACCTCATACACTACTTCCTCTAGTCCCACATGATGTTGTAGTATGTGGAACATGAACAAGTTATAATCTTGGCCAAACTTGCTCATATGCTACTAGTTGATCCCACAAGATCTAGAAAGAAATCACCAAAAATCCTAGATGCTATGGGAGGAAAATTGGCTAGAAAATTAACCACATACATCACATCTAGAAATAAAATTAACCTATGGGATTCCACACACTATCAAACTAGCCAAATTGACTAATATGTAGGTGCCACAATCCTAGAAATAATCTACCAAGAGCCTTATAAGCTAGGCAAAGGAAATCGATAGGAAAGTTTACTCCTACACATTGTCAAACTTAGGTTCTTGGCTCATACACTAGTCACATTAGTTTCACATGCTATGCTAGTGTCTGGGGTAGTGTGTGGAATATACATCAATAATTAACTTGATTAATGTAGATTATACTTTTCCTAGAATTGTTGAATAAGCCTTGAATCTCTCCTCTACACCCTTGACACTGCCCTACAAGCCTCGACATGCTAATAATTTGGCCAATAATCAACACAAGTTAACAGATTATATTCCATATGTTAAGAATCCATATTGAAGTGCCCACACACTAGTAATTTAGATTGCACATGCTTCAAATGTATTCCTAGGTGTCCATACACTACCATATCAAGCCCCACATGCTATGTTAGCATATGAGGTAGCGTGTGAAACAAAAACCAATTATAGACATGGTCAATGTTTTTTGAATGCTACCTAGGATGGTCATATGAGCCATGAATCCATCAACACTACCCATACAATGATATGAAAAACTAAATAAACCATAAACTTGGTCACAATTCCTCACAAGTTGTAGATCTAGGCCTCATAGGGTATGGATGTAATCCAATAAGCTCACACTTTACCCACATAGGTTCCACACACTGTGAATGTATCCTATGATGCTCACATGCTATGGAAATAGTCCCCACACACTGGAAACATAAAGTTTTATATTTTTTAACTAGTACCATAAAACTCCTTTATTTTTGCCTTTTATAGTTTATTTTCATTAGATCTTTGCCTATTTTGACCATATAAGAATTTAAATAATAAATCATTATCATTTAATATAATTTTTGATACTATTCAAAGTTATTTGACCTTATTTGACCTCATTTTACATCATTTAATGTCATTTGGCATCATTTGGTATTATTTGACATCACTTGACATGTTTAGCCCCATTTAACCTTATTTGACATCATTTGACGTCATTTAGTTCTTATTTGACATAATTCCACATCATTTGACATCATTTAGATCTTATTCAATCTCATTTTACATCATTTTGCATTATTTTTTACATCATTTGGTCCTTGTTTAAGCTTATTCTACATCATTGTACATCATTTCACCCTTGTTCTACTTTGTTCCATCTTAATCTACTGTCGTTGGCCTTATTTTACCTTGGTATGATCTTACTTATCCTTATTTTGCCTTGTTTTGCTTTATTTTGATCTTGTTTTTCTTTATTGGGGTTTATTATTATAGTATTTTGCATTATTTTAACATTGTTTGACAATCATACCATATAGATACTTGTTAATATGCTTTTATTGTCATGTAGGATAAAAATATGGATACATGGGTAAAATTTGGCCTACCCTCGAACTTGAATGGACATTATGGTGACATTGAATGATTAATTAACTTCAAATGTCTAGATCATGAGCCTAGGAGCCTATTTGACTATATGACCTCAATAGAGAAGTCCCTAGAATGGCCTAATTACATAGTCAAAATCCTTGACTTATAGGGCAACAAAACTACAAAAGATTATCTAGTTGAAGTTTCCATTACAACCTATAATGGTGAGGAGAAAATACTAAAATTAAGTTCATCACCAGTTGCCCAACTAGTCCAAGATATTATCAAGGCCATTTAGGATAATATTAAGGCCTTTGCATGATTATATGAAGACATGCTAGTACTTGACCCATGCTTAGTTCAACATAACATCATACTTGAGCTTAGCATCAAGCCTGTTAAGAAAAAGGTGCATGAGATTAGACTACACCTAGCCTTAGTAGTTCATGATGAGATCAAAAAGCTCTATCAAGTAGGTTTCATCTGAGTTGTCAATTATGCTAATAAGGTGTTTAACATAGTGGTGATCCCTAAGAAAAATGGGAATATTTGTATTTGCATTAATTTCCATGAACTCAATAAGGCAACCATTAAAGATTATTTCAATTTACATAGTATTGATAAACTTATCAATACTACAATTGGCCATGCCTTGCTATCTTTTATGGATGGGTTCTTTGGATTCAACCACATTAGGATTAATCTAGAGCATTAGGTTTATATGACCATCATGATCCCTTGGGAAACCTTCTGTTACACATTGATTCCATTCGGTTTGAAAAACCTAGGTGTAACCTACCAATGAGCAATGACTTACATTTTCAGTGACTATATGATAGGGTTACTTAATAATTTTGTTGATGATATAGCCATTAAGTCTAAGATGGATTATAATTGTGCACATAACTTAAACGTGGTCCTTTAAATATGTCTCAAATATGAACTTAGATTTAATTCCAAGAATTGTGTTTTTGGTATTAAAACCAAGAAAATGCTTAGTTTCATAGTATCAGAGGTAGGGACACAAGTTTATCTTGATAAGGTTAAGGCCATAACCAATTTTCCAGCACCTATTAACCTTAAGGAACTATGAGGTTTACAAGGTAGATTGTAATTTGTTCATAGGTTTATCTCAAGGCTCCCAGATAAGCTACAACCCATTAAATACTTACTCAAGAAGGAAGTTCACTATGAGTATATTGACTAATGCTAAGGAGCCTTTGATAGTATCAAGCAAGGGTTAGCCGAGTTGTTGATCATATATTGTCCTTAGAAAGATAAACCTTTCTAAATCTATCATGCAATCTTTGAAATATCAATAGCCTCTTTGCTCTGTCAAAAATGATATGATGTAATAGAATTACCTATTTACTATTTGAGCTATGCATTGTAAGCTTATGAGACCCGATATAGTAAGGTCAAAAAGCACTACCTAGCCTTAGTATTTTCTTTGAAGAAATAGAGATACAACCTCTTTAGGAGTTAAGTTAATGTCATATGCAAAGAGAACATATTAAGATCCACCATGATCAACATTTACGAGAGTAGTTGAATAGCTTTGTGGAAGGCCATGAGAGCGAAGTTCGATCTACATTACATTTCTCAAGCATTAATGAAAGATTAAGCTGTAGCTATAAAAATCACCACTTTCCCTATTGAGGATGAAACAACCATAGTTCTTAAATTCCTTAATGAACATGTCAACATTGTTAATGAGGTACTCGAAGGTTATGAGGTCATCATGCATTTTTATGGAGCTTCAACTGCACATGGAGCTAGTGCTACTATCATCATAATACTCACATGTAAATGAAAAATGTAAATGATATGACTAACTCATGTATGTGCTTTGGGCCTATAGGACAACCTAAATGACATGAATAACTCATGTATATGCTTTGAGCCTATAAGAAAACCTTAAGAATCGTAATTGGTGCCATCCCTTATAGCTTGGTTTATTACTTCAAATCTATTTTGCTTCTAGAATTGTAGGTTCCATCCTTAAGGATAGCTCTATTTGACTACATCAATGATGAGTAGAATAATGAACTATGTATCATCAACCTTAATTTAGTGGAGGAAAAATAAACACAAATTCTTGAAAACATTAAAAAATATCAAGAAAAGTAGAAAGAGAATCATCATCATGAGCTAAATAAGAGGAAATTCAAGGAAGGAGACCTTTTCCTCAAGGTTGTTTATGAACATGCAAACAAATGCTTAGCCAGTTGGGAAGGATCTTTCTTGATCATCAAAACTTATGAAAATGGAGCATTTAAGTTGGCAGACATGGATGGGAATGAATTGACCAACTTGGTTAATCATTTCTATCTCAAATCTTATTATATGTAATGTTGACCCATTTTCTTTTAGCCTTTTTTCTCTTTCTTTTATAGGTTTAAATAGATGATTGACATTGACAACTATAGTGTCCTATAATAAGTGAGCCTTCATGACCTTCTATTTTTTTTGGAATCTTAAAATACTACAAACTTTGTATGAATCCATAATTTAAGAAATAATGTTTCCATGTTTTTCCAGTTATAATCTATAATATCCTGATGGGATGCGATATCGCATGGGTTGCGATATTGCACCGGTCGCGATATCGCATCCCCCACGATATCACGTACGCGATATCGCATGTTCCCTAAGATATTGCGTACGTGACATCGTAGTCTGCCGCAATGTCTATAAATAAGAAGTGGCTCTCCCTTTGTTCATCATTAATTAGGAGTTAGAAGTAGCGAAGCTTTGGTAGTTTGATCCCTCCAGAGTTAGATTATTTTTCTAGTGTTTGCCCGCAGTGTGGTGAATGTAATTGTACGGCATTTGTTATTCGAGTGTGACGTACTTGGACATGCACATGACCAGCAATAAAGATCGAGATTACTTCATCATTGTAGCATTCACTTTTTTATTTATTTAATGTTATTTACTATTTTCTCTCTCTCACCCTTAAACTCCTAGAATGCAGAATGAGTACGAC
>MNCI01008572.1:209586-233002 GCA_015680685.1 Gnetum montanum
AATCATTAGAAGAAGCCGAGGCAAAGATCAATAAGATGTTGGACTGGATATATCACAAGTGTGGAGAATGTATCAACAATATTGGAGATAGAGTTTTGACAACCCAAGAAGCAGGACAAAACATTAGACATTCAGAGAAAAAGAATGAAGGGAATAAGCGCTCAATTGCCAATCCTATGTATGAATGTAACATATGCTTGTACCATCATCCCAAAGGCCAATGCCCAATATTGTTACATTTATATGAGCATTGGAGAAACACATTACATCCAAAGTTTGTACAGAGATCTTGTGTTTGATCACAGTGGCAACCATCCTAGTTGTGGGGGAGACCACCCTTAGATTGGAGGCACCCTTCATATTTTCCAAACTCGAATGCTTATCACGTTCAACATCCTATTTCTCCAACTGGGCCAACATACTTTGTCTCACCACACTACTATTCTCTATAATACTATCAACCCATGCCTCCAACGCAACCACCACCTTGTGCACCTTATATTCCTCTTAACTTTCAACATTCTTATCATTTCCCTCCTTCCACATTGCCACCAACTTCCCCTAACGTACCTACACCACCGCAACCCACGAACAACACTTGTGCTACTACTATTAACAGCAGTGAAAAGCCTCCTCAACATCAAAAGCATCCTTTTTTTAAACATGGCTGTAGGAAGGGACAACACAATTATGAGGCCACTACGTCTTCCAACCCAGCACAAGTCCACCAATGTGGTGCACCCTTACCTTCAAACCCAACACCTCATGTAACTTCATCAAGGCCACCAACTAACACTCGAACAACCACACAGCCTAATGAACACAACCATGGGAGGCATCATCCTAATACTTGCATACCATCTAACGGTCACCAACATCATAGTGGATCAACTCGTTATCTGGGAACTACATCGTATAAAGTGCCCCACTATGCTTATTACAATCAAGTGTATGAACCCCAATGGGATAAGTATAGATCGGTTCCAATACTTCCAACATGCAAGGATCCTTATCTTTTATTTATTAATCCTTTCCATCCTCAACTAATTAGTTATGGGGGACATCCTCCATTTCAATAACAAGTAGGATTAATAAATATTTTTCATTTTCTTTAATTTTACAACTTTTTGTTTTCCAGTTTTTCATTTTTTCAACTTTTTTGTTTTATCTTTTTACCTTTTTATGTTTTTATCTTTTTAGGCTTTTGTAAGTAATCTCATCTATGAATAAAACACTCATGTGGATCATTGGTTGAGGTGTGTTCTATGTTATTAAGTCATGAGTGGTCAATTATTTGGAACAGTGAGCCCATTACACCTACTCATCCACTCTATAAATAAGAGGTTTTGTTCAAGGGTACAGTGATATTCTTGACATGTTTAACAACTTAAAATTAATTTTGTGTTTATTGTACCTAGAATGAAGAAGGATGGACCAAGAGGGAATGATTAGGGTGTGACATCAAGGGGACTTGTGGATTCTCTTTGGTGACGTCTGTGGAAGTTATCATGCAACGTGGTTGTACTAAGATCCTTGTAGATCTCATGAAAATGGAAGTAAGAGTATTCAAAAGGGCACTCAAAAGTTAAATGTTGTTCTAGGGGGTCCTACTGAAAAGACATGCACCCATGCCTAAAGGTTGGTGATTTCTCTGGATTCAGTATTTGAAAAAAAAAGAAGAAGAAAAAGAGAAAAACAAGGTGCCACAAAACAAAAATCACTCCCTTGCATAAAACATCAAGTGATCGTATGCCTTGTTGTTGTGGTACTCTCATAGTTGTTTGCCATGAGATGAAATGATGCGATGTCACTGATTGAAGGATGGACTTGTTCCTAATCTTGGAATGATGGGTTAATAACACCTTAATCATGCTTTTCACGCAGGATTCACTGTGTCCTGGGTTAGTTACCTCATGTCCCAATATCTACGATCCCTTTCTATACTTCATCTCATCTCATTGTTCATGTAATTGTAGCTCGTGTCCCATGTAGCATCGAATTTTCATCTCATTCCAGTGATATTTACATGTGTGTGTTTTGTGGAGTTAGTGCAGATTACATTTAACCCTTCTAGTGCCCATGAACACTTTAAGTGTGGTTACATAAGGGCATTATAGGTTGGAACCTTCTTTGGGGAGGATCCACTTGTGTCATTTTTCATAATCTTCACTGATTCTCTAGCTCAAACACACAATTTCTTACCCTCAACTTAATTTTTCAATTGATTTTCTCTCCCTACCATTATTCCTCTAAATGTTAATGTTCCAATGTACCATTACATTCCCTTTTTTCGTAACCGCCATATTTTTATTGCTATAGTTCACGTCCTTATCATTAAGAGTGCCTCTCGAATCAATAAAATTACCCTAGAAAATATTAATACTTGCCAATGTCCTCAATATAAATCATTAATTTCAAGAAAAATCATTAAAAATTTGGTATTTTTCATGTGTCTCACATTAGTAGGGCCGAGATATTGTGTACACGATATCACATCCCACGTGATATCGCGTACGTGATGCATCGTATGTGATATCGCATCCTATTTACCTATAAATAGGTACCCCCACCACAACACTTAACATCATTTTGCCATTTATGCATGGGGAGTTTTTGAAAATTTTCTCTACGACTTGCAATTGCATGACCCTTGCTTTTTCACTCATATCTCGCTCATTGGTGCTCCGATTTTAATTCCGTTTAAACCTGCTTGAACCCAGAGTGTTCAGTTTAGTCATGGGGGAGAGACACTTGCTGAAAAGTGCCTAAATTTTTTAAAATTTATCATCGCCCAAAGGAAATTAATTAGGGTAATTAACACTAACACTTAGAAAAATTGTGCCAAAAATCATATGACCTTAGGTACACCGAGGGATTAAAATGAATCCCACCTAAGTCACAAGATCCATTATTACAATTTTTGGGCATGATTACATGTTATAGCATAAGATCTTTAATTAAGGAAAGTAGTAAGGTATAACTTGACTTTGAAAACAACCTTCCTAATGCTTGGCCCGTGTGATTGCAGATGGCCCCGAAACATGCACAGCAGGAGGGTCTAGTTCAAGGTGGAGCGAAACAACCTCAGAGAGGTGGAAGACAAGTCCCTGCTGGACAACATGTAGAATAGGAGGTGCAATCATTTAGCATCCATCAAGAAGAACCTCCTACCAGATGGTCTGGGTAGGTAGAAGGAGGAGCTGTTGCTACGCTTGAACTAGGACAACAACTCATGTTGCCCCCAGAGTGTGTTCAGGCTATCCATGAGAAGTCCACATTCATTGTTGTGATTATGGAGCTAATCTTCGAATCTTTTGCAAAGTTAGCTCCTAAGGCTATTAGGGATCACCTCAAGGGGTCTCCCGTACCAGTTCTGGCACAATAAGGAGCAAGGTACCACTGTAAATATTTGTGGTGTGACAATAGAATTCTCTACGTAGGCAATTTTGGAAGCGTTAAATCTTCCAAATAAAATGCCTCATGTTGCTTGGTTATCTACCCATTTAGACCCTAATTTTCAAAAGGATTGGTTAGAGAAGGCTTATGGCAGAGACAAAGCTTTTGGAGAATTAACAATGGAAGAGAGAATTTGTTTCAAAATTGGAACCTATCACCTCTTCCCGATAAAAGGTTTGAAAAGAATATCGACGTATGCGGCTAGGGGATGTGCAGTGTTGATGGGAAAGGTTAACGCCAGCCTTCCCCATCTATATTTGATGGAGATCCTCAAGAAATTTGAAGAATGGAAGTTAGGAAAGATGGCGCTGCCTTTTCCCTACCTTATCAGAAAACTGTGCCAACGGGCTGGTATTTGGGGATACATAAATGATGTCCTCCGAAAAGCCCAGAATGCTTCTTATGCTGAACTACTAAAGGCACCAGCTCCAAGAAAGAGCATTGGCAAAGTGCTGAGACCAGATGAAGAAGAAGAACAGATGACTGGATCACCTGCAACTCAACTTGTCAGACCCAGTCAACCTCCAGCCACAGGTCCCAGCCAACAACAAGAAGCAGTTCCTAGCATAGGTTAGGATCAGCCACCACCGCTGCAAGACTATAGACCATCGATGAGCCATCTTCGGGCCATCATTGAGATGGTTAGTTGGGGACTTTGTGATGACACAAGCCTCTTCCACATCTTCAATGATGCTATTCAGCCTACAATTTCACTTGATCGCACAAGGGGTGAAGTCTCAATTCAAACAAGAGGAGGGAAAAGCAGATGGTTGCAACAAATCTCAGGAAACACGGCATATTTTCAAGTGCAGTTAGAGATTGGTGAAGGGGCCACTATGGTGGTCATGCAACACCAGGATGCTGTGGGAGCTACTGAAGTGGTTGTTGATCACATCAGAGAATCCTTTAATGTACCTATTATGCCACCGGTAGATCTCTCAGGAGCATGAGATGCTCAAAATCTTGCTGGAACCTTAATGACTCCTATGGGACATGAGGCTGCACTTGACAGATTGTTTCAAATAGGACAAGTAATGACGTCCCTGTTTGACATCCCCTAGGATGTAATAGTAATTTCATTAGACCTCATTTCCACAAAGGGGAAGCTGGTCATATCCGAAGTAAGGGTAAAGCATGCTGAAGCTAAAGTGCAGAGACTACAAGAGCAGCTCGTAGCCTTACAAGCAACACAACGGGATCCTTTGCCATTCATTCCCGTAGACTAGCTAGATAACTTTAGAATGGAGCAACTCACAAAGTTGACCGTAGAGAATAAGAAGGTAGTAGAAGAAAAGGAGATGACCACTTGGGATGCCTCCACAGCAAGGGTGCAAACTCATGCACATATTAAGGCACTCAAGGCCTTAGAAGAAGAAAACAAGCAGTTGGTTGCAGATAACCTCCAGTTGACCTCTGTGGAGAAACTAAAGAATTTTCTCAATGAACACTTTCATCAGTTGCGAGAAAAATTCATTTAGGTCAATCAGGATGTGAGCCGTTTATCTAGAAAAAATCGAACCCCCTCAATGGAGGAGGTACGCGCTATTCGCTAAAAATTAGCCATCAAATTAAACGCGTGGCAGAATGAGGCTAAACGACACGAGAACCTGAAGGAGCATTTCCATGATTAGGTGGGGATATATAAAAAAATCCTAGAGAAGGAGATCCATATGGCCAAGGCTCAAATCAACACTATCATTGCTCAACACACTGATTGGAGGGCCATATTGAACACTTACACCTTTGCCCACTAAGCAGATTTTAAAAATTGGGACTTGTAGATCTAGGATTTAATAGAATACATGGAGTTGACAAACCTTAGATATGCCAACCTTACCATGTTAACAACAGGGTGCCCAAGAATAGAGCTCGAGTAGCAAGTAGCTTCCACCCATCTCAAATATGAAGCAGAATTTGCAGAACGCATGAAGCTGGTTGAAAAATTGGATGTTGCAAATTCTGAACTTGTGGTGGTAAAAGAAAGCTACCAGGGATAGAAAGATGTTGCAACCAACTTGGATTGACAGCTAACAGATCTTCATGAATACAAAGATAAAGCTAGAGCCTATGAAGAGGAATGACAGATGTTTGCGGTGTGGTATGTCAAAGCCAACTAGATGTTCCCGCAACTACCCTGTCTATGGGAGGTGCTGACTCCATCAAACATCAGAACAGTTGCATGGATGGCAAAGATCCTCAGACTAAAGAGGAGAAGCTCTAGGCCATACTTCAATGCCATCAAGCTTCCAAGCCTGAAGCACATGACAAAGGGAAAGCACCCATGGAGGAGCCACCACCACCAAGAACTACATGAGTTCCATTTTTGTAGTTGTAGTATTTTTCTGTGTTGTGTCTTCCCACACTGGGGCATCATTTCATTTTTTGTTTTTCCAGTTAATAATCCCATACCTATCCACTGTGTAATCAATGAAGCTTGTTCTCCTTGTAACTCGAGGACGAGTGTTTATTCAGTCGTGGGGGTATGATGGGATGCGATATTGCATGGGTCACGATATCGCATCCCCCACGATATTGTGTACGCGATATCACGTCTTCCCTATGATATCGCGTACGCGATATTGCAACCCACCGTAATGTTTATAAATAAGAAGCAGCTCTCACTTTTTCATCATTAATTAGGAGTTAGAAGTAGTGAGGCTCTAGTAGTTTGATCCCTCCAGTTAGATTATTTTTCTAGTGTTTGCCCGCAGTGTGGTGAATGTAATTGTATGACATTCTTTATTCAAGTGTGACGTACTTGGACACGCACATGATCGGCAATAAAGATTGAGATTACTTTATCATTGCAACATTCACTTTGTTATTTATTTGTTTATTTATTTAATGTTATTTACTATTTTCTCTCTCTCACCCTTAAACTCCTAGAACGCGGAATGAGTACGAATTGTTTACGAGCATTTAAGTGTGACTACTTGGTAGCCCAGTAGCATACCTAGGATTTGCGCTTGATAATCCTAGTGGTAGTCGTGCACGAGGTCCAAGATGTGTACGGTTGATCAAGGAATCGGTTGCTCATCGCACTTAGGCTAGATTAGACTTTCTTACCCTTTTCCTCCTAGCTTAGCTTAGTTAATATTATTTCTCACTACCTTCAAGAGTAGCGTTAGAATTAGGAACACATCATACACCTCACTCTGGACTAAACCATACGTGAAAAATATAAATACTAGTCCAGGTGGAAAGATAGCGAATTGCGACCTAAGGTTAACGATCTAGGTGCCACAACTAGTCCGTTTGTGGAGTTCGACTGGATCGCACGTGCTACGCTCATTTCACATGGTTGAGTGTAGGGGTACCTCACCACTCATCATATCCTATACTTGTCTCATGTAACCTTCTATAATAGCATGTATTCTTTAACTTGTTTTCTCATGCTCTTGGAGTTGTCTTTGCAAGATGAGCCTAGAGCCATCACAAAGGTATGGCTCATCATAGTTGTGAGTTTCTACATGACCTTGATGCATGATATTTGACTAGCTTATTTGACTATGCCAATAGTACTTGCCTTCACTTCCATCACCCTTTTGGAGTCATAATCCTGTAATCAAACTATAGCCCTCCTTACCTTGCTAATAGCAAAAATCAATGTTTGACATTGATGCATCATGACCATGTGACATCTTCTTTTGCATGCTCCACTAGTCAAGTTTTCTGAATCACCAAAGTCCTCATTTAGTGATAAAATATTTGACATTGGAAAAAGTACCTAATGAAGGTTTCACTCCCACAAAAAAAAAAGAAAAAAAAAGGGAGGAAAATGCCAAGAAGGCCAAAAGGGCAATGTAGCCTAAATTCAAGAAAATTAATGGCTCTAAGAAAAAAAGAGAAGAGAGAGTGAAGTGGCCAAAGAAGCCCAAGAATAAAGTGTTGGTTCCCTCAAACATTATCAAGTAATCAGCAGTTCAAGCATAAAGCTTGAAGACCTCCTTTTTTAGCAAACATATCGCCACTATACTATAATCATGATTTTTTAAAAAATTGGGATTCTTTGTTAGTTCACTTGATCATTTTTGGATACCCAAAATAGGCATTATTTTACCCCCAAATTGTTGTCATTCCATCACAACCATATTTCACCATCGTAAGCACTCCTTGACATGATTCGACAACTATAGAATTAAATGAGAAGAGAGAGCATTAGTGATGAATTTGTAGTGGTGTTTTGCATTCTTTGATGATTTATTTTAGGTCAATCCTTAAAATATTAATAAAGAGGCATAAATAAGATACCTTAGAGAAATTTTATTTTCTAGACAAGAAGACATGGTAGCCAAACTTTTATCATGTAATTTGATAGGAATTCAAGACCAAAAACAATTGTCTTATTTTTCCATTAAAGATCCTACCTTGAGGCTTTGTTTTGGAAATGTTTTGGATCATTTTAATATGTAAAATAAAATCCATATCCCACAAGCTATGGATTTTATTAATGCTAGTGTGTTTAGGCCAAAATGATTAAAAACACTACTAAATTTGGCACAAAAATTCAAAAACGCTGGTGATTCATACATTGTAGTTTTTGGCCATAAAAATAGCCCAAATATGCTACAAAATAGGACAAAAAAAGTCAGTAACACTATTGGTTCATACACTATAGTTTTAGGTCTTGAAAATGACCCAAATACACTATGTAATCGTCTAGAATACACATGGAAATGTAATTGACACAACAATAGTGAATGTGAGCCTATTTAAGCTAGATTGAACACCATTTTTTGGTTTTTTTTGGTATAATTTTGGCAAAGAAATCACTTGGAAAAAATAGAGACCTTTTTAGCAACAAAGTAGAAATTCTTGCAACATTTTTATAGCCTTTTTTTAGCTTAGATCACTAAAATATTAGACCATGTAGCAGCATTGATTGAAATGCAGATCAATCAAAAGAGAAGTGTAGATTCGAGTGTAGAACACTTCCTGCATTCTATTCCAATTATTCAAGGATATTTTCTATTCTTAAGATTTTTGCAAGTCTTGTTCTGTATCTTCCTAAACCTCTATTTTACAAAAATGTTTATAGCATTAAATAAAAAGTCTTGTAGTTGTTTTGTTTGCCATATTTTTTCATATTTATACATCTCTCATTTTGTTCTTAGATCTAGTGATGTATTATCTTTTCATACATTGTAGTTCATTTACATTTTATCTCTCTTGGTAATAGATTTTTTTAAGTTCTTAAGTGATTGGCAAGATTATTTAAGGTGCCCCAAATATTTTTGAGGCTTGTGGATATTGGAGTTAAAACTATTTCACATGGGTCATTTTGGTTTCTAGCATCAATTTTTTCCATCGCTACACCACTTATGAGTGACATTGCATTGTATCATTTCAAAACTAATAACCGTGAGACTACCACAAATGTAAGAAATATTAACACTTGGCAATCAAGTTCAAGAAAGTAGTTTATTAATAACACATTTCTTTTTTAAGGGAATCTTGACCATTAGATAGAGGAGTGCCTTCAAGAATGGATAACATGTCTTTCTAGCCCCATAACCAATGTGAGTCTAAGAAACCTTGAAATTTCTAAGAAGTTTCATACTTTTAGGCATGGATAATATGGTTTTTTTTAGTGTAACTAATAGAAATATTTATTATGCTATTATTGTGTCAACCTTACTAGAACACTACATTCATGCATGGGTAACATGTCTTTCTAGTGATATGGTTGTAACAATGAAAAAACTTGGCATTGGAAACTAAAGATCTTTGTGCACAATAGTTTTGCCTTGAGATTGATGGGTCTCAAAAGCATCTAAGGTGCCTTAGGTGATCTTGTCAATCACTTGAGGACTTAATAGTCTATTACTAGGATGTGAACAGTGAAAATGAGCAATAATGTATAATTATTAGATCCAACAATGGATTCACAAGTGAACTCAAAGACAATGTAGAAAATGAGGGAAAAAATGTGGCTAAAATACTATAGACTTGTATTATTATTGAAAGAATATAGGATAAGAAAATACATATCAGAAAGCCTATATGATTTTCAAAGTGTATAACTATGAATGTTTCAGAAATCTCTTTGAAAGTGTTGCTAGAGACTTGGTGCGTGGGTAGGCGGTGTGTTCCATAGATGTCATGAACACATTTGGCTTACTTGATCTATGTTGGCTTGAAGCTCCAATAGGTTTACAGTGCTCATAATGATCAACATTGGTGAAATGGCTTTGGTCTTTTAGATCTTTTTCTTCTCCAAAAGTCTAAAGTTTAGAAGAGTTTTGAAGATTTAAAAGTCACTTAAAATGATGTTGGTTCTTGCTTAAATAGGTCATGAATTTCTATTTCTATGTTAACTTAGTTTGGGTAAGTTTCCTAGCATTCTTCACAGCATTTTTGACATTTACGCTAGTTAGAAATTGTAGCATTGTTGACTACAATGTTTTTGACATTTACATTAGGAATGATAGCATTTTTAATATCATAAACTTAATTATGTTGGTTTGGTGAAATCCACAATGTTTTGACATTTTATGCCATGTATTACACTTCATGTGTTGAGAATGCTTCAGAATTTTTAGTAAAAAAGGGTTAGAAGATAGATTTTTTGAAGGGAAGTTGAGGCATTTATTTCACTCTTAAATTTGACTAGAATTACATTGAACAATTACATAGAAGGTATTTAAATTTTCTCCTTTAGTTATAGGGCTTTGCTATCTTCAATTGAATTTATTTGAGGTGTTTCAATGGTTTCTCTTTGGTTATGTCTAGAAGACCAACCTAGAAAACTGCAACAAAAAAATGTGAAACACTACTGTAGGTTCATCACCAATGCATTTCTCTTCATACTTGATTTTATAGCTATTGAATCATATCAAGGAGCAACCATGATGGTGAAGTAAGGTTAGAATGGAATGATAAGAATTTGGAGTGAGTTATTTTGGCTAAATTATCTATTTGGAAATGATCAAATAGGCTAACAAAGAATTCCAAATGTGTTGACATCATGTTTATGGCATAGTGATATGATCACTAGTTGATAACTACTTCATGCATTATGCTTGAAGTATTGGTCATTGATGATGTTTAGAGAAACGAGTACTTGGTTATGGGCTTCATTGGCCACTTGGCTCTTTTTTTTTAAGTCATTGGTTTACTTTACTTAAGGCTACTTTGTCCATCTAGGCTTTCTTGGATTTTCTCATTTTTTTTATTTTTTTTGGGAGAAAACTATTATTTATGTTTCAATGTCAAGGCCAAAATTTTGTAATCTTATTGAATGAAGTGGTTGGAGATTCAAGGAATTGGTTGATTGAGCATCTTGAAGTATATCATATGGCCAATACATAAGAATTTCAAACATAGGTTTTCATCGTAAGCAAGGTGATATAGGTTAAAATAGTGTATGATTATGGATAAGAAGAAATAGTAGAAAGAACATGGAAAAAGTACCATTAGGATGGTAAAACAAGCTAATGTCATCTCATGCTTTGAGATCACGTAATAACTTGATGTTGTGATGAGTCACACCTTTGTGATTACTCTAGGTTCATTGTGCAAACACAACTCAAAGGAAACAAGAAAATAAATCAAAGACATAAGAAATTATAAACAATAACAATGAGATAATGAGAAAACATTGGTCACCATGAGACACAAATAGCATATCTTGAGAACATAGTATCTTAGTTTGCATATTTGTGCAAAAGTTGTAGTGTTTTGAGGCCAAAGAGAAGAGATCATGTATGCTTGCTTATTATAGGTCACAAACTCCATCAATGCTACATATCCACTTAAATCAAAAAATAAAGTCAAAAAAAGACTAAGAGCAAACAAGTTAACATTAGATATGATATAGTTTAAGATATGAATGATTAACCAGGTTAGTTAATTCATTTTTATCTAGGTTTTCTATCTTGATGGCTCAATCGAGGTCCTGCACACTAAAGAGAATACATTAAATGACATATGTATTGTATGTTGATCAAGTAAGAATTAAGTAAAATGAAATAATATAATAAGTTACATGAGTTTTCATCTTAGTTATTATATTGGTACAATAGAAATTAATTTAATATGAAGGTCATAAATACATACAATAATATTTTTTAATTGTTAAAATAGGTCATAATGGTAGCTTGTCCCCTATGGTCGTCATTTCTGGTAAGCATGGGCAACATGTGCGTAGTATATTCCTAGCTTGGTAGTGTTTCTAGTTAATTAAGGTAAGGTTTATACTAGCAAAATGTATTTGACTACCAGTGTTTTTGATCAATTAAGATGAGATTTTCACTGGCATAGCTTATTTGACTTGTAGTGTTTTTGATCAATTAAGCTCAATTTTTCACTGGCCCAACTTATTTGACTATTAGCATTTTTCAGCTAGAGGTGTGGGATCCACATCTATTATTTTTTATTAAAGAGTAGTGTTTTTGACCAATTACATGGAATTTTTCATAGTGACAACAATTTTTAGCATGGCTTGAAGTTTTATTAGCATTTTTAGTAATACTTGGGTTTCTCAGGGATTTTTGGATTGCTAACACAATGTTTTTAGTGATTTATGCTATAGTAGCATAATCCCAATGTTTTTGACATGTAGGCTATGAAAGAAACATTTTTTGTGAGAGATGTCCCAAAGTGGTGGTTCTCTTGGGCTCTCCCCATGGTTCGGGGGCCATGGAACACTTTGAGATGTCCTCGGATGACTCTCAAGTGTTAGAAAACCCACCCCGGCTTGGCGGTACCAAGCTAGCAATAGGACACCCTCTTGTTGTAACTCTCTTCTAAGTCCTCTTCATTCCCCCTTCACCATGGAGAACTACATGGCCTCTATTCTATGGCAGTCGTAGATATGTAGGTAGCCAAGACTAGATAGTTTTGGTGTCATGCTAGGTGATACCTTGTACCAGATCATGAGGGATCTAGGGGTGAGGCACCTTTCCTTGTAGGTGCATCATTTCCCCTCTCACCGATGTTGTCTACAAGGTTGTGTGTGTGCTTGTTTGCATGGTCCTCATTTTGGAGTTGGTTATCCTCCATGAGGTGCATTTCCATATATGTTAAGAAGCTATGATTCTGCTTGCACTCACTCTTGAGTTGCTTGCTTGCTTGAGGTGTATTCCCCAGGTCTTCCGCCCCAAATCCATTGGATCTTAGAGAATTCCTTGGGGTGCTGGACAACGTCGGGGCAACATTGTTATAGATGGTATTAGAGCATTTTTGAAATTGTGTTTTGATATTCATGTGCTCTTTGGTTGTGTTATTCCATAGAGGTTGTTCAATTAATGGTCCCTTTGGATTGATAGCTAGGTGATCTAGGATCATATCCTTATGTATTCTTGAAGAGTTGCCTGATGGCAATGTTCTACACTCTTCATGAGGGGAAAAATGTTAAATTGTGAGAAACTGATGTATGTTTCTCTCCTTGAGGATATTAACGATTGCGTTGTGGTGATGTCCTCCACTTGTTTACTTATGGTTGGACTAATTGTGATTGTATGTGATATGGTAGAGAGGAGTTCTATTGGAAACTCAAGAATTTTGTTGTTCAAGGAGCTCTCATCTTTGGTCTCCAATGATTCATCTAGGATGAATCGGACTGAGTCTCTGCTTCGGTTTCCACCCAGATGACATGTTTCAAGATGCCATCTATTGAATTGTGTAGGATAGGATATCCTTGCACTCCCACTCACCCTAGATATAGTGAGTATGGGAAAATACAAATTGGGACAAGATGGTTCCTAGATACCCCAGGATGGAGGGCCTTCGGACATGTGCTCTTGGTAAGCCTTGTTCTGGGTGGATTATGACCATTGCTAATAGACTTCATATGATCATGTTTGCAATTTTATTTTTATCTATTTGTGTATGCATGTCTTCTTAGTTTCACCTTCAAATTCTACATGTGTGTTACCTTCATCATGTCTATCATTCGTAACTCAAGGCTTGGTGTTCTATGTGGTATGATGACTTACTATTGGGAACGTTGAGGATGCATTTTGAGGCCATTTGTGCCATCCAAAAGCCAAATGTTTATTGTCTTATTTGACAATTTCTTGTGTGTGAGGCATGATTGCCCTTGTTGTTGATCTTTGTGAGTTGTGCTCCCTTATTTGAGTTGGTTGTGTTGCCCTTGGATTTGTGGCATCACTCTTTTGATTGGTGACATTTCTTAATCACCTTGATTTGAAGACTACTGGTGTTGGTCATTCTATTGTTGGTTCTTGTTGAGACTGCACCTCTTTTGATGAGAGTCTTTCTTGTGGATGCATCATTTGTGATGTTGCTTGTCATTGCGAGAATTGGTTTTATGCAAACTTGTTGTTAGATAGACCTTGGTCTTCCACCTTATTTTTGAGTTGAGATGACAATTCTCTATTGCCCATGACTCATATGATTATGTTGTGATTTTGATCCTGGTTGAAACTAGTGTTAGTTGCTGGGAATGATTGTTGTATATGAATCTTGGAATTTTGAGAGTGTGCTAGCTCTCTTTAGGTGCGCCTCATGATGAAATCATTTTTTTGAAGGTATCTAATTAATCCATCAATGTTTTGCATGATTGATCTCTTTGCATGTTGCTGAGGTCTTGCTTTTTATGATGTTGCAAGAGTGATATTACTTTGTTATATGATCATGCTTGATGCTTGTGTATGAGGCTGATGTGTTGATCATATTCCTGCTAACTTCTATGTTTCTGAGCTTTTGTCTCAATGTTTGCAGGTAGCACAAGTACAAAGATGTAGCCAGTGGTGACCTCAGTTGATTCTATGAGCACTATGTCTATGGGGAAGATATGTGCTCTTGAGACCTTCATGAACTGATTATTTGGTCTCAGAATCCCAACATTGGGTTGTGGATTTATCAATACCTTGGCTATGATGAATTGGTAGGGACATTATGATTTTTTTGCCTCTCTATACTAGGTGAGCACTAATAGAGGATGGTGATCTATCCTAGACCCTATAGATATTGGGCTAGCAAATGGCATGAAATGGTGTCCTTGGCCAAGCCAAATACTGATGGCCCAGGAGTGGCCAATGCATTGAGGTCCCACTATGGCAGGTGGTGGATACTCAATTGGCATGTTTCATTATTTGATCGTTGCATTCGTGTCCTGAATCATTTTCATTTGATGGAAATCATGTAGTGGGTTTAGTGTGATGGTTGATCATGTATGTTTTGAGATAGTGGTGCAGTGTGACAGATGATCATTTATGCTTTGTGAAAGAGATAGGTTTTTCTTAGAACAACATGGTTCTTCATGGTATGCTCCTGGTGGCCTAAATCTTTCAGCCTAGGATGGGCTTGGGTAGTTTTCCCTATAGCCTTCTAGGCTTGGGTAGCATTCCCAAATACCATGTATGTTCTCATTATAATGTTTTCCTATCCTTGAGTGTGTGAAATGTATCCTTGTGATATTCTCAATTCAACTGTATGCACTCAAAAGTGCTAGATGTATTGCCCTATGTGACTCAGTTGTCTCCTAGTTGTAGGCCTATGCCACACCTTGTGACAAGGCCAAGCTTAATGTATGTTGTTTTTCCTAGTGCTTGTTTTGAAGCACCCTTACTATATGTTGTAAATGGCCTTTGTGCCTTGATGTATAATTATGCTGAAACCATCATGGGAAATTCTTCAGTTGTGATATGGTATTGTAATGAATGGACCAGTGCATTTCCTTGCCCATTGTGCTCTTGAACTAGTGCCATGTGTTCTTGGTGATGTTGGCATGCCTGGATGGTATGTGCTTTGGTGAATGTCCTTGAGACAGGAAAAATCTTGGGAACACTTTCTCTTGTGTTCTTGGACTAGCAAAGATCTTGTCCACAAATGATCGATGGTGGTATGTAGCTTGAAATACACAAAGAAATTGGTTTGATGTGCTTGTTCTTGATAATGGGTGGTTCACTATGGCCATGTGAATTACAATGGTAGACTAAAATTCAAATCGATGTAATGTCTAGTGGTGGATTTGAGTTGAGTTCTGGGTATTGGCTCCTAGACTTGCTCTTCCATGATGGATGCAATCGTGGAGTAGCCTTGCAAATGTTGGGATGCTGTTCCATCCTTGAATAAATGATGTTACAAATATAGAAATTGTGACTTCCCTTGGTGGCCTTGCTTAGTGGGCTTGAATGTGCTCAAAACACTTGAGCCTATGATCTCATGATTGAGGGCTTATAATGATTATGCATGTGGCGTGGTTTCGTAATTGATTTCTTTTGGTGATTTGGAGGGCTATGATGTGCTCTCATGATTTGGAACTTATTGGTTATTTCATGGTCTATGGTGTGATTCCATGATAGGGAACTCATTGTGCTTAATAGGCTATGGTGTCTTGCTAAATTTTCCTGTGTACTCTGTCCCTTATGTACACTGATGTATCACATAGTCCCTTTCTAATGTATTGTCCCATGTCTCTGGTGTAATGTTAATTCATGTTGGTGTTCTCACCTCCCTGGTGGGATAGCAGAGTTGAGCATGATATCACTTGATGAATCTTTAATTGTATGAGGGGTTATTCTCCATTTCGATGGATGCCCTCTTCAGTTCTTGAAATAATAAGGCAGGTGGTATTGAGACGGTTGTCTCTTATTTGGGACCTAGAAGCTGTTGATGTTCGAGACTTGTTCCTAGTAGTTGCCCCATGTTCGTGAACTCTTGGGGTTTGTTTTTAGAGATAGAATGTTGTTATAGGGATGAAATTCAGGGAAACTCCTTTGTGAGGTTGCATTGTTGATGTTCCTTCTTGTAAGAAAGGCATGATCTTATGTACTCAGCTTTTGGAGGCTTTAGAGGAACTTCCTTGTTAGGGTTCTCTAGTAGACCACGCTTATTGTAAACCCTTCAAAGATGAATTATGTAGTGTTTTGAGTTGTAATTGATGTTGGTGAAGCCCATTCCATGTAAAACTATCTTGAGGAACTAGTCCTCCTATGGGAAAAATGTTGTTGTTGACTTGTGTATATCATTTGGATTGAATGATAATAGGTAGTGGTGCAGCCTTGTCCACCAAAAATTGATGTAAATGGGCTTGACTGTGATGTATGAAATAAAAAACTAGATCTCCCAAGATGAAATAGAAATCCCTCTTGATAAAATTTCAAAGGGATGAATTGCTTGGTGTCTCGAGTTGTTCTCAAGGTGAAATTGAATTTGGATAGGACTTGTGAATCTATGTCTTCCCTCAGCTAGTAACAGTTTGATGAGATGGTTCTATTGGCTATATTGACTACTTGGGCATGTATTATGGGTAAGGTGTAGCTAGGTTTCTATGCTTACCTATGAAAGAAACCTCCCATAATAGGTGTTGATCATGAGACTGGCAGTCATTCTTGATACAGTGGGGAAACTCAAATTCTAGGAACCTCAATGTTCCTTGGAGAATTCATGATCTAGTTGCTCTAAGAGGTGACTCTATACTCTTTCCTAGACCTAGTGTTTAGAAAATGATGCTTGTTCCATAACTTGGAGTGGGAGGGATAGCTTGTATGTAGAAAGTGTGGTTGATCCTTCTCCATGAACAAGATATTATGGTGTCATTCGATGATGTGCTTATAGTTGACATGAGGCAGGTGTATGGAGGATTGTCATGGGGTTGGCTACCCAATAGATCCTCCACTTGTTCTAACATTCAAGAAAGCATTCTTGATGTTGGACAATCACAAGAGGTGTTGATGATAGTGGGGGCTTGTTGTATGTTAGCCTCTTGGAGAAGTTTCCAAATAGATTTTTGGGTCTTCTCTCTCGTTGTGGCTATGGAATACTATTGGATGGTGAATTGAGGGATGCAATGCTGGTGTCTATGAATGGCAAGGTTAAGCTCAAAATATCTACCCTTGTACCTTTTTTTTAAGGGAGAACATGCTTGACTCCCTTCATACCAGCTTGAATAGACATGATGAGAAAAAAATGCCCATGGTATCGATGCACATGGAATCAGTGTTTAGATGGTTGCACTGGTGAGACCTCATGCATCTGGATGCAAGTAGTAGAACATGGAGTTCTGGAAAGCATGAGTTGCTTGTGGAGACATGGCTCTTCAAAGCATGTCCTTCCTCTTGGTTTGTTTTTCCCAAGTCCCTCACCATGGGTAGTGGCCCTAGTGAGTCCTCAAAAAAAAATCATTGGGTGCTGAGATGCCATTCACAAAGGAGCTTGGTGAGACTTGCAGAAGAGGAGCTGTCTTCTTGCATAAGTATGGCTTTACGTAAGAAGATATGTCTCTAGACCCTCAGAAGGGATGGATCTAGGGGATTCCTTAGAGATGTTGGCCATTTTGGTTGGGCTCTCCTGCTCGTTATAGAGTAGGGAAGTCTTTGGGCTTCCTCCAATTGCCCCTTGTGTTTCATGCAAGGCATTGGATGGAAGGACATATCAGGTGTTGGGGTTGGTAACTTCTTTCAAGCCTGGTGTTAGAGGATTTGACAAATCCCTGGAGTTGAGGGAGTTCTAAACCCATATAGAAGTGTACTCTTGAAGCTATCCTAGGCTTTGCTCCGAGGATGTCACTTCTCTATGGGGGGGAGGGGGGAGGATTGTGAGAGATGTCCTAGAGTGGTGGTTCTCTTGGGTTCTCCCCATAGTTTGAGGGCTATGGCACACTTTGAGGCACCCTCAGGTGACTCTCAAGTGTTAGAAAACTCACCCCGACTTGGCAGTACCAAGCTAGCAATAGGACACCCTCCTATTGTAACTCTCTTCTAAGTCCTCTTCATTTCCCCCTCATCATGGAGAACTACATGGCCCTAATTCTACGATAGTCATAGATATGTAGGCAGCCAAGACTAGATAGTTTTGGTGTGGTGCCAGGCCACAACTTGTACCAAATTGTGAGGGATCTTGGGGTGAGGCACGTTTCCTTGTAGGTGCATTGTTTCCCCTCCCATTGATGTTTTCTACAAGGTTGTGTGTGTGCTTGTTTGCATGGTCCTCGTTTTGGAGTTGATTACCCTTTGTGAGGTGCGTTGCCATATATGTTAAGAAGCTGTGATTTTGCTTGCACTTTCTCTTGAGTTGCTTGCTTGCTTGAGGTGTATTCCCTAGGTCTTCCACCCCAAATCCATTGGATCTTAGAGAATTCGTTGGGGAGTCGGACAACGTTGGGGCAATGTTGTTACATTTTTGGTGATTTACTCTAGAGGAGCATAAATACCAATGTTTTTGACATCTAGGCTATGAAAGGTAGATTTTTGTTGATTTACACTAGACCTACATAAATACCATGATTTTTTATAGTTCAAGGAAAGCCAGTAGAGTAGAATATTTTCTCCTTCTCAGCATACATAGTGGAAAGTAAGTAGCATTTTTAGATTTTTTCATGGCCTTGGGGACTAGAATTGTTTGTTTTTTCTTGCCTAGATAGGTAGAATTTTTGAGGTTTTGTGAATGTAAAGGTAACATTTTTGTGCTTCCCAGCTTGTGAGAGTATTGTTTTTAAGAATCTATGCTAGAGCATTGTAAATCTTAGCATTTTTTATGATTCAAGGAAGCTAGGAGAGCAATGTATTTGGGATTTCATGCCTAAATAGTAGCAAATTAGAGATTTTATGCTTGAAAAGGCTAGCATTTTTGATGTTTTACTTGGATAGGTAGCATTAATGGTGTTTGTGCCTATAAAGGTAGCGTTATGGGATTCTTGACATAGTAAAGTAGCATTTTTGAGATTGTTAACTTGGGAAAGTAGTGTTTTGATCTTGCCAACTTCGGAAATCAACATTATTGATCTTCCTAAATTGGGAAAATAATGTTTTTGAGCTTTCCAACTTTGGAAAGTAGCATTTATGAGATTCCCAACTTGGGAAAACATGTTTTTGAGGTTTCCCATGTGAGAAAACAACGTTTTTGAGTTTTTGGCTTGGGAAAACAACATTTTTGAGCTTCATGACTTGGGAAAGTAGCATTTTTCATCTTCTTGACTTGGGAAAATAATGTTTTTAATCTTCCCCACTTAGGAAAACAAAGATTTTGAGCTTCTTGACTTGGGAAAGCTTCATTTGTTAGCTTCACAACTTGGAAATGCAACATGTTTTCATTTTCTTTGGGTTTTTTGTTGAGGAGAAGGGTAATGTATTTGTTTCCAAGCCTAGGAAAAGCTCAACATTTTGGAAGTCTATTTACTTGAAAGCTAGCATTTTTGGTCTCTGATTCATGGGAAGGCTATTGTGTTTACCATTTTTAGGCCTTGGTAGGCTAGTGTTTATTAGTTTCAGGCCCTGGTAGGCCATGGCTACACCTTTTTATTGACCATGAGATAATCTTATAAGAATTTAAAAAAAATAAAATAAGAATTGAAACATGATATAAGGCTAAAAAAGCAAAGAAATGTTCATTGATAAATAAAGGAATAAGATGTCTATTTTAGAGTTGTTGCTTGATCTTTGATAGATCAGGAAGCTCCTTATGCAAAATCCTATGTTCACCATTTCTCTTGTCTACCATGGCAAATGACACTTGTTTTGATATTTTGTTTAATGATGTAGAGTTAGATTTAACATTGTTGGCCCCATCTTGAATGTTGAGTTTCTTATTGGTATTGGGAGTTTCATCTTGAAACTCCACTTTCAATTCTTATTTAATGTCAACATTGTTAACAAATGGTAAAAATATGTTATTTCCATGAATTACAATTTTGTCATTCTGATATGATAAGTAAATCTCCTAGTGTATGGAAGATGAGACTGCTCATAGGTTTGCTAATTGATGAGTGGTGAGGTACCCCTATGCTCAACCATATGAATACGAGCATGTATGCATGATCTAGTCAGACTCTTCAGACAGACTAGTTGTGGTATCTAGACAATTATACTCTGATCGCAGTTCATTTTCTTGCCACTTGTAGTAGTATTTTCTTTTTCACATATGGTTTAGTCCAGAGTGAGGTGTATGATGCGATTCTAAACTAGGCTACTCCTAGAGACAATGGGAAACAATCTTGATTAAGCTAATAGGAAGCATAAATTAAAATCTAAGCTAGCCTAAGTGCGATGAGCATCCGTCCTTAATCATCCATATGCATCTTGGACCTCGTGTACTACTTCTGGGATTTCCAAGCACACATTACTTGAGCACTACTAGATACATTATTGGGTTACCAAGTAGTTACACTTAAATGTTCATGATTAAGTCGTACTCATTCTGCATTAGCAACAAGAAGTGTAATTAATGATAAAGGAAATATTAACTAGATAGAAAATAATAAATTATCAACAATTAAAGTAAATAAAAGCTAAGTAAATAAGAATGAAAGTGAGAGTAATTAATTGCTAAGTAGACTATGGTCTAATCTAGCCTAACACAAGTAACCATTCCCACTTCTCGGACACATCCTAAACTTCGTGTAAACACTGCTGGTCTATCAAATGCTAATCATTTCTGAGCTATGAAGTGTCACACATATGCTCGAAGGGCTTGTGCTCATGTAATTTAACAATTTGCTTAATTGATCAAAATGAATTGCTATGCTAATAACATGAATGTAAAGTGCATAAAATAAAATAAAATAAAATAAAATATAAATGCTTAAGAAAACAAATCTCAAGTGCTACAAGGATGAATCAAAGAGCTTGTCTTTATTGCCAACATAATGATGTGCTTAGGTACATCTATGGTTGAATGAAGATCTGTTTACACTTAGACCTCCTACTATGGGAACTTGGAAATATTCTAACTTTTGAATAGACAGACTACAAAAGTTTTGCTACTTGACTCCTAAAAACATCCTCTCAATTGTGTGCATGGGCACTATATTTATAGACCCAGAAGTAACTCGGTAATAAGCACTCTAATAATTAGAATAATCACTCTAATAATAAGCACTCTAATAATTAGAGTAACTGCTCTAATAATAACCACTCTAATAATTAGAGTAACTGCTTCATCACTAATCATGGTCTTCTAAGGATTAACTTAAATCTAGGTGTTTTCTCAACCACTAAGAAACTGGTATACATGGGAAATTTTCCTTTGAGAGGAAGCCTCAAACTACTACCTTGGGTCCATTAAAATACTTTATTACAAAAGTGACGGTTTCTGTTATCAACCATACCCAATTACTCAATGATGGTAAATGAGATTATGTTTTTTGCTACCCCATCATTCACATGAACATGATGAATCTTATACTTTCCAATATATATGGTAGTAAAGAGAGGATCACATAGCACTTTTGCATTTTATGGATCAATCTTCACTTCATTTCATGAAGGTTGAGTGGGGTCTAATGTTTGTTTTCCTAAGGCTAAGGTTGCACAATGATAGAGTGAATGAATTTCTCATTCACAGGCATGTCTTCGCTCATGGGAATAGAAGTCAATAATTTAACTAGTGATTATATATGAGTAGGAAAGGCCATGACTAAGTTGTATAGGTTCAACAATGTGTCCTTTTGTTTCAAGGAATGTTTGACTTATTTCATGACTATGAGAAAGTCTTTTTCATTGTTATATGAACTTTTGGATTTGGTAGCTTTAACTTTCTCCATTCTTCCTAGGATTTTCAACTCATGTATTAACATGTGTTGCTTAGGCCTCTTACTCATATTTGGCATGTGGATATCTCTTGTTTGACTAGTTGATGTAGTTTAGATATGGATGGGGCTAATCTTGGTGTAAGATTTAGTGGGTCAACTTGGTTCTAAGATTTTTTTTGTTATCTCTCTTTGATGGTCTTAGTAAGTAACTTAGTGATTGGATTTTTCATCACTATTATGATGGTAATTTCTTGTTAAGTGATGGTGATAGTGTTGAGGCATTAGCCACAATAGGTGAACTTTGATCACTAGTTGTTGAAGGTTTACTCATAATTGGCAAAGAAATCTTGATAATAAATGGTTCCTTAGCTTTAGAGGGATCAATAACATTTTTCTTAGGTTGTGATGTTGATGCCATTAAAGACAAAACATGTATAACAAAAGATTCATTAGGGTTCCAAAGGTGGTAATGCTTATATAATAAAAGGCATTCTAGCCTTTAGGTTTTGAGGCAGAGTGCTAGCTAGTCATACCTTGATGAATAATGATTTTCTAGGAGGACTAGATTGATTAGATGCTATGAATGAGACTATGGTATAAGGTTTGCTATTAGTGTTTAGAAGGTTGGATTCATTCAACATCATCTCTTCATGATTGATCATCTTCTAGAGATCATTCTTTAGAGCTAACTAGAAATTATTATTATAACCATTAGTTAATGATAGTTATAAAATCTATTGAGCTTGATCTATTTTGGTAGTTGAGAATCTTCTTTGGTTTCTACTGTTGGATCTCTAGCAATCTCACAAAGATGATTGTGCCTCTTACAAGCATTCTCAAACACTTATGTTGGATACAATTGTTTTTAAGCAACTATTCAAGAAGTTTAGAAGGTTTCATTAGTAGTTTCATGTACTTGGATCTATCTGATGAGACCTGAATTGCTCATAGTGCTGGCAGCCGCGTTAAGGCACCCACGATAAGGTACCCCTGTTGTATCATGGGTCGCGATGTATCATGGGCTGCGATATCGCGTACGTGATATCGCAGTCAGCCGTAATTTCTATAAATAAGAGGCGGCTCTCCCTCATTTCCATCCCAATTTTAGGTAGCGAAGCTCTGGCAGTTTGATCCCTCCAGAGTTAGAATTTTTCTCGTGTCTGCCCGCAGTGTGGTGAATGTGATTGTACGGTGTCTTTATTCGAGTGTGCCGTACTTGGACACGTACATGACCGGCAATAAAGATTGAGATTACTTCATCATTGCAGCATTCACTTAGTTTATTTATTGTTATTTATTGCTTTCATAGCGCGGTGTAAGTACGACTTGACTACGAGCATCTACGGGTGTGTACGGCTAGTTAAGGAATCGGTTACTTATCGCGATTAGTCTCTCAACCCTTAAAACTTCTAGAAGCGGAATGAGTTCGACTTGATTACGAGACTTTAAGTGTGACTGCTTGGTAGCCCAGTGGTGTAGCTAGGGGGATCTACGCTTGGTAACCCAGTGGCGTATTTGGGGTCT
>MNCI01008572.1:238590-267808 GCA_015680685.1 Gnetum montanum
GCGACCTAAGGCTAACTATCTAGGTGGCACAACTAGTCCATCTGCGGAGTTCGACCGGATCACGCGTGCGATGCTCGTTTCGTATGGTTGAGTGTAGGGGTACCTCGCCACTCATCACTATCCTTACATCAAAAGTTTAGTTGTTATTAGTTGGAAGCATTTGAGGTAGATGGTTGAGATGGTGTAGAAGAAGCATTGGGTTGTGATGTCCTTTGCCCCTCTATTTATTTTGCATCTTTTGCTACAATGGCCACAGTTGTTTTTGCTTAGTTTTATTCTTATCCGTCCTCATATATTGGTGTTTGTAGCCCACATAGGCTAGATCATTGCTAGCCTTGGCAACCTTCTTGATGTTAATAAAATATGAAAAGGCTTATCTTAATGATTAGGGGTCTAAGTATTAAATCTTTGACTTGATGAAGTTGTTGATAGCTTCTTTGAAAATGGCTAATAGATGGATTTTAAAGGTGGGTTCTAGAATATTATTTAAGCTTGCATTTCATCTTTAAATGAAATTTTGAACTTGCTTAAGTGACCCTTGTCTTGTCTTCATGAGTTGGTCTAGAATTATATTGGGCTTCAAGTTATACTTGAATCAGTTAATGAATTGGACAAGCAAGTTGTTAAGTGAGGAGATAAAACCACTCGACAATATCCTATACCAATCTAATGATTTTCATATCAAGGATATAGGATAAATTTGTAGCACCTTATGGGGACAAACTTGTAACATGAGGCATTCAAATAAAAAAGTGATAAGGTATGCATTAGGATCTTCTTCAATGTTGTATTTGGTGAAGTATGAAATAAGAATGCCTACTGCTAACATATTTATGGTAAACCAATTTTGATGGGGTCATCCTGGTAAAAGCTTATGAATTTAACCATTTAAGTTATGTTGGCCTTAAGATTACATATTTCCTAAGTAAGGTTTTGGATCATTTGGAATGCTTGATCCAAGCTTTGTGGTGTTTTAGAAGATTACATCGATGACTGAACATTTTGTGGCTATGTGATAGGTGGTTGCATTGATGGGATAGGACATGGTGCTATCATTACAAGGGGACTAAATAGAGAAAATGATATTTAAAAAGGATCCTGACTAATATAAGAAATATTTGGGATAGATGTGCCACTAGGAATTGGGATCCTAAGGAAGGATTGATTGATATGATAAAAGGTGATGGCTTGAAAGAGATTACCAGTGGAGGCTACATTAGACAAGGTTGAGAAACCATAGTGTTGGACATTGGTGTGATCATGAATGCAAATTGAGAAGTGCATTGAGAGGTTTGATTCAAAGAGGTTGCAGAAAACATTTGGTTCATCACTAAAGTGGAATGTAGTGGGTTGGTTGTAGATGACTCTGGGATGACCATCGTAAGGGCTCCTCCAAATGAGTATCAATTTCAAAATGTTCTCCAAATTCATCTTGGTCCTCCTTGTTGCACCTAAAAAATTTGATCTATGAAAAATTAAAAATCACAGGTGTGGAACAATTTTGACCTTGGTTTCCAAGGGTCTCTAAGAAAGAGGATCCAAGGCACCTTGGATGATTTGGCTGATTACCCAGGGACTTGAGGAATGTAAATAGGGATGAAAATAATGATAAGAAATAATGCAAATTTGATATAAAATAATGCATATAACAAAAACTTTGATAACTTGCATAGTAAATGAACTATGAAATTCCTTACAATGAAAATATTGTAAACAAACAAAGTTTAGAATGTATACAAGTGGTGCTTGAGGGCATGAGGGGTTTGCCTTGATGAAGTTTGGAGCTTGTTAAAGCCAATAGTTTCACATACCATAATTAGCTCCAGAATCCAGTTGCTTCCAAATTTCCAAAATTGAAAGACCATGTAGTTTTCTCTCATAGATTTGTAATGTTGGTTACATGGGGGGTAAGGTGTGTGAAGGACTGTTATCATAAAGGGGAGTACCACGTTGGGAATCTTGATGCCCAAGTAGCCTAGTGCTACTCCAAAAATTCTCACACAAGCCTCAAGGTTACAAGTGTTAAACATAGTTGTAAGTTCAATGCTTAAGAGTTTCTATAAAATATTTTTTTTGCTTGCCAAATTAAAAAAACCTTAGAAATTCAAAAGCTATGGAAACTTAAAAAGTTGTTGATGAGATGTGATTTGATGGGCCTTGACATTAGATACTCAATGTTGGAGTCCTGACGTCATGTACCTGACATCAGGGCTAATAAGTGATGTCGGATACTTGATGCTGCCTCATCTGGACCTCACCTATAAATACTGCATTTGGGATTCTAGATGAGATAGTTTTTAGCATATATTAAAAATAGTTAGTTCTTAGTTTCATTTCTTTTAAGTTTGTTATTCCTAGTGCATGCCCACAGTGTGATGTTTGTAACCATATGACACCTTTGTTCAAGTGTGACATACTTGGACATTTTTCATGACTAGCAATAAAGATTGAGATTACTTCCATCATTGTAGCATCCACTTAGATTAATATTATTACTTTAATTATTTAATGCTTTATTTAGTTAAACATTTTTATTTATTGTTATTTACTATTCCTATGATTAAGCAGAATGTGTACACCTTAATCACGAGCATTTAACTGTAAATACTTGGTTGCTCAAAGGTGTATCGTTTGACACAACTAGTGACGTATACTTTGTAAACCCAGAAGTAGCCCCATGAAGTCCAAGATGTGTATGGAAGGTGAAGAGCAAATACCATCACCTTAGGCTAATTTAGACATTGTTTCCATTGTTCGCTAGTTAATCAATTTATCTCTTTCTGTCATTAGGAGTAGCATAGAAATTAGACCACATCATATGTCCCACTTTTGACTAAACCTTACATAATAAAGATACCACTAGTCCAAGTAGGAAGACGGTGAACAATGGTCAAATCATAACGATCTAGATGCTACAACTAGTCCCATCCATAGAATTTGATTGGATCATGCGTGAATGCTTGTGATTCATATGGTTGAGAGTAGGGGTACCTCATTGCTCATCATTGGCATCATTACTAGAGATGTTGCTAGTTATCTAGATTAGTTATATAATACATGATCACTCAAAACGGTATTAACGATATATCTTTTAGAAACTCTTAGCTCACACACACCATAAACCAAGAGTAATGTCTCTCTCACATGGAAGTGACTATGCACTATATAGTAAACATGTTCATTGGAGAACTAATGAGATATATGAAGAAGAAGATTGGAGTGATTAACCTTATGCAGGGACTTCTTATGATTATGACCACCCTGATGATACTCAAAGACTACATTCAACTAATGTAGACAATCTGGGAGGAGATGACGTAGGTCCTAGACTAGGGAAGGCCTCAAGGCCTAAGACCTAAAACTAAGAAATGATAAATTAAGGGATCATGAGGAACATTATAGAAGCCATGGAAATATTTACAATTCCCCATGTTCCTCTTTTTCTTCAAAATCTAGTTTTGATGAAGATGAACATAGGTATAGAGATAGAGCTCCACTAAAAGATCAAACTAAAAACTAGAATCGAACCCACGAGAAGAGTCAAAGAGGACACCATGAACATAGGAACTTTACTCATAATTTGTTTGATGATGATGAAACCCTATTGGCCACTAAGAGCCTAATGCATATCATAGAGGTTGTTAAGATATCTCATAGGCATCACAAACAAAGTCGTTTACCTAAGCTAGACATGAATAATCTTCCTAAGTTTGCAGGAGGCTATGATTCAGATCCACAACATCATTTATAAGCCTTCCATGATGCCTATGATTTTTACAAAATTGAAAGTGGATGGAAAAATATTAATCTCTTTCCTAGGACACTAATTGATAGAGCCAAAGTGTCATATTAATCCTTGAAACCAAATTCAATCTGATGGTGGTCAACAATGTTAGAACTTTTCAATGAGAGATATCAAACCTATAAGAGAGTATCCTACCTAAGGAGAAAAATCCAAGAATGGAAATAAGAATAACATGAACCCTTGGACATGGACTTAGATAGATATTATGCCTTTCTAAATAAATTCCTAGGCCATGGTTTCTCTAAGGAAGAGTAACTTTACCACATCATAAATGGGCTTCATAATGAAACAAGGGTGACCCTTGGGATGTATGTCCTAGGGAAACTATATGAGCTCTAAGCCCATCAAGTCAAAGAAATAATAGAGTGTATGGAAAAAGAAGAAGGAGAGATGTGCAAGTGGGAGAATGTCAAGAAACATTAATGGGACCCAACTGTTCAATTAAAGGAGGTCCAAATTTATGGTAAGGAAAATGAAACCACCTTTCATAAGGTGATTCTACAAAAAAATTTGCTGACAAAGGAGTCATTTGACGATCTAGAAGAAAAATTCAATAGGATGTCTAAATGGATAAATGAAAACATCATAAATCTTATTGAAATGGTCGTGGAGAAGATTGTGCAACATAAGCTAGGTGATCACAATCAACGAAGAACACAAAATCAAGAAACAGTTAGGAACATTTTCTAGCAAACAAGAAAAGTGGCTAACAAAAGTAAGGCTAAAGTCTCCACCATAGATGAAGATGACGGATGTGACCTATGTATATATGATCATCCAAAGGGCCAACGCTCCATATTGTTTCATCTACAGGAGTATTGGGTATGAGCCTTAAATCCAAAGTTTGTGTAATAGCACATGCCTGGGAGACTTCCTCTTCCATAATGTAATTATAGATAGTCCCACAACCGATCGTACCATTCTAGTGGGACTTATTACTAGCCTCAAAATCCTCAACCATAGTGAAAAAAACCACAGTTGTGGGGGAGGCACCACCAAATTAGCCACACCCATCGAAACCTCATGGATATTATGTTCAACATCTTGTTTCTCCAACTAGTTTGGCATCATCTACTTCAAATCATCACTACCACTCTCTTGAGTACCATCAATACATGACATCCCCTGAAGGATCACCACCTCATGCCTCTTACCATCCAACTCACCCTTGATATTCTCATCATCCACCTCCTTATATGTCATCACCAAGGATACAAGAAGGTTTTGCATCACCATATCAAAAAATGAGTACCACTTATGCTACAAATGTGCAAAGACATGTGGACACCTATGGGTCCCAACCATAACATTGAAAACATCCTTTTTGGAGAAAAGGCCATAAGCTGAGGCAAACTACGGATGGACCCACCACATCATCTGAGCCAACACAAGGCCAATCTAGTGTACCACCTTCCTCATCTAAACCAAAGTTCTCTAATTATACACAAGGATCACCATCTATATATACTCCAATCCCACATGCAACCAATGAATCTACCAATGTGGGGAGACAAACAAATCCATGCATACCTTCTCATACTCAAGGGTGCTATTATGGGCTAGTCATCCATACTATTAACACATCTCATATCCTGGCCCACCCTACATATAATAGTTAGGTGTGTGACTAATAATTTTTCTACCTAGCCACCACACTTCCTACAACCACCCACTGGCTAGGCCATGAATGGTTCCCAACATTTCATACATGCATGGATCCTTTTCATCCACTTATTAATCCTAGCCATGACTAAATGTTTAGTTGTGGGGGTTACCCTGCATTCTAATATTTAGGATCTTTAAGTAATTTTTATATTTTTTTTTATAAAATTTTATCATTTTCCTATTCTTTCTACTTTTTCTGCATTTTCTAGTTATTGTTTTAACTTTTCTTGTATGTGATCTTGCTGTTGATCATGTCGCCCATGGAGGTGAGGTTTTTTCTCTATGTTGTCAAGTCATAAGGGGTTAATTATTTAGACATTAATACTACAAAATCCATTCACCTATTTCATTAATATGAGGTTCTTGCTCTAGTCATAATGGTAATCTTTTTTATCATCCAAATTCTAAATAACTTCATAACCATTGTGTCTAGATGGAAGAGTGCAGAACCAAGATAAAATGTAACGGGTGTGACATCAAAGAAATTTGTGGATTCTCTTTGGCTACTTTTGTATGTTCTATCATGTTGATGAGGTTGTAAGCATATGATGAGTCATCATTGATTGGCTATGTCGACAAGGCCTTGTTGATGCAGTCAACTGTATTGACAAGGCATCATTGATGCATCTTGTCTTGCATTGATGAGGCCTTGTTGATGTAGTGTCTGCCTGTCACCTATAAATATATGCCTACCAGTTGCATTTATGGGAATCCAGATTTCAATAGTAGTGAAGCTCTTGCTTTTTTTCCATTCAAAAGTTAGAATTTTTTCCCTAGGTGTTCACAGTCGGAGTCATTGAGTGTATGGATCTTTCTTTGAGCATTGTTGTACCTAATCACGATAGTGTGTGTGGAAATAAATATGAGATTTTTGATAAAACTTGCAGCACTTTGGATAGATTAGCTATTTTATCTATGCATTTAATGTTTTCAATTATTTATTAAATGTTTTGAATTAGCTATAAAATATTTTTCAATTATTATGTTAATGAGAAAATTAAGTGAGATAGATTACACACATAAGTACGATCACTTTGAGCATAACATGTATTCACTTGGTAATCCCAGCAACATTATCACTTGGTACACCCAGTAGCATAGTGTTTGGTTGCCTAGTAATGGATACGTTGGTTCAAGACATGTACAGAAAGTTAGAACAAATACTTATGTTAGGATTATTTAAATAATTAGTTAATTAGTAATTTAGATTAGTTAATTAAAATCATTTTATCTACATTTGAAGCACCAAAATATAAAATACAAAATGATAAAAATTGGATGCCTTAATTACACTTAACCATACCAATGTACATCACAAGTGTAATTGGGAGGACAACAATTGATCTTAAGGCTAGATTCACTTCCTAAAGGGCTAGTGCACTAGAAATGATAAAGTCTATGGAATTCGACTAGATTGCACATGAATTATTTGTGATTTGTATGGTTGGGCATAGGGGTATCTCACCGCTCATCATTGGCACTGTTGTTGGGGACTTTGTTTGTGGAACGTGCACTATTTAGGTCTAAGTGAATACCACTAATATCATTGTATGAACCTAAAGGTCAATAACATTCCCACTGTACATAAATTATAAAAATGCACTAACAATTTCATTTTGTTTTACAAAATGTATTCTTCTTCTCATAAGCCTAAAGATACTAAACCATAGGTCCTATAGGAACGCAAGGTGGTATACGCTCATCCATATGATTTTGTGTTGAATTTCACCTTCATCCTACATCAGGATGAATAAATGCGATGGCATGATATGGAGGGAAATATCATTTTGCCCTGTGATAGATTTATACCTAGAATGCTGTTTAAAACCCTTAAGAAGTTGCGCATAGCATATATTCATGAAGAGTACATTATGGATAAATATGACAGTTAGAACTATTGTCCCACTAAAACACAATGTACGCAAGATAAACATTAGGAGAGACTCCATGAAGCCACAAAGAGGAAACATTACACTAACCCCTTGTTCTTACTAGATCAAGAGGACAATGAGGATCCTTCCTTTGAAGGTTCTCAACATGAAGATTCTCCACCCCTTATTACTGATGGTGAGGGTGTGAACTTGACCCTATGATCAACTATTCATAAACTAGGTTCAAGGAAGAGTGATAGCCAAGGTAGGGACTCGGGTTGACATTGCAATAACAAGGGATCTAATGATGGTAATTGTAAAAAGCATAAGAGTGGTGGTGGACACTATGATGGTGATGGTGGTCCACTTTCCTCTTCATCCTCTTCATTTGATTCTAAACATTTCTCTTCATCTGATGTTTCTCATGGAAGCCACCATCGAAACAACCATGATGAAGGTGATCAATGAAATAACAATGACCATGAAGGCCACCAAAATCAAAAGGGTGGTCAAAACCATCATTGGCATCATCAATGCAGTGATGATGATGAACCTTTACTAGCAACTTGAAGTATGCTTAACATTGCAAAGGTAGTAAGAATTCCAACTAGGCATATGAAGGATAGTTGAATCAAGCACTTAGATATGAACAATATCCCAAGATTTGAGGGGGGATACAATTCTGATCCATAGACACATCTATAAGATTTTCAAGATGCCTGTGCCTTATAGAACACTAAGAACAAGTGGCAAAAACTCAAGCTTTCCCCAAGGACACTCATTAAGAAAGCTAAAATTTGGTACTAGTCCTTAGAACTAGAATCTATTCAAAGATGGAGTACCATGTTGGAACTATTCAATGAAAAATATCAAATGTACTGTAGAGTTTCTAACTTGAGAAGGAAAATCCAAGGCTAGAAAAAAGGAGCGCGTGAACCCTTAGATGCTACCATGGGCTGATACTATTCACTCCTACATAGATTCCTTAGCCATGGTTACTCTTAGAGGGAACAACTTTGCCACATGATAGATGGGCTCAGAGTAGAAACAAGAAGAACCCTTGGGGTGTGTGCCCAAGGGAGGTTTTCTGAAATGAGAGCTCATTAGATCCAAAGGCTAATTGAGTAGGTAGTAAAAGAAGAAGGTGAACTACATAAAAGGGAGAGTGTTGAAGAGTGTAATAGGGACCCATCCATCAAAAAATGAGAAGTCCAATTTTGTGACAAGGAAGAATTACAACTTGATGAAGTGGTGAATAGAAAGACCTTGCCTATCCAAAAATCTATTTCCAAAATTTTAGCCAAGGTTGACAAGTTATGGGACTCTTTGGATGAAAATTTTCAAACCACTTTGAAGATTGATGAAGAATCCAAAGAGCAAAATAATGATTGTATTCGTAGATGGAAAAAAAATGCTAAATGTGCCTACCAAAGAGGTAAGGGCAAAGCTGTTGCAGTAGAGGAAGTTGTGGAATCTAACTCTGACGATGAAATTGAATGTGACATCTATCAATATGAATATCTAAAGGGATGATACCCTATGATATCACACTTACAAGAGTTTGGAGTGTATGCATTAAATCCTTGCCTAGCATGTAGAAAAGCTTGAAGATGATTGCCTTACCCTCAAGATAGTCCAAGACAGTTCCATAAATAGCAACAAGCTTACTATCCAAGTGGAACTCATCCACAACCTTATGAATAGTACTAATAATGTTACCAACCACAATCATGGGAAATGCCATCGCCAAAATAGTAGTACCCTTATAGGCAACGAGATCCATACGGATACTATTTTCAATAACTCATCTCCACTAAAAGTTTGGCAAGTCATGCATCACCCTCTAGAGTACCACCAAATACATTCACCATCTACTCTAGGGGAAAACCCATACTCGTATCCTTATCATCCTCCACATCCCTCTAGACCTACACCTCCACCTTCAACTCAGTTACCTCCTGCTCCATCCATGTAGGGTGAAATTTATCCACAACCACAAGAATGAAATGCTACAAGGGTTGTACACTCACAACTAGTTTTTCAACTAAGTGGGTTGGATAATCAATTAAGGAAATGACCTTTCTTCTGGCCTAGTAGTCCTATCTAGCCCTTACAACCTACTCCGAGTGATTCCCCTACATCTCCAACACCCTTATCCTTTGCATCAAATATCTTTGAGCACCTTTCAAACCAAGTGCCACATAGGATCCACACTGTAATGCTAACTCATGTTGTTTTTGACTAGATCAAGGCTAGCAACCTTTCTACAAAAAGATATGATCCAAGAAGTTTGCTCATCTTTCTACAGATTGCTAAACAAGAGCCATGTAAGGCTTTTCTTGACTTTGGTTCTAGATTTAACTTCATCTACCATGATATGTACAAGGCCTTGAACCTACCACCTCTTAAGAAGAGAAATATTCATCTAGAATTAGTAGATTAGTTGATTACAATCCCTTTGGAATTAGTAGAGGACATTGTGTTCATAGTTTGTGGGTGGTCCTATCCTGTTGAATTTTTGGTAATCAAGTTGGACAATTACAAAAGTGACTTTTCCATCATCATGGGAAGGGCTTGGTTACGCACGGTTGATGCATGAATGAGTACAAGGGACATATCTCTTGAAATATCTAAGGAAAATGAGTTAGGAAAAATTGAGAAGAATTGTATTCCATTGATAATTGATGCAATTGCGTGCTAAAGATTTGGTCAATCAAAAGAACATACATTAAGGCATGCAATTAGTGTACAAAAAAAATTAATATTATATGGTGTCTGTACGTAGCAACCACAAAGCAAGAGGGCACCTAGTGGCTAATAGCTAATTTAGATAGTAGCACAATATGCATGGATCCAATTGAGAGCTTAACTTGTGCATATGTAGAATTCATGGAGAAAATTGAACCAGTATATTCCCAACTCTCTAATGAAGATGATGATAACTATTGGAGAGAGTTAGAGATCCCTGATCACTTCAAGTAGGAGCCCTTAGAATTGAAAACTTTGCTAGTCATAATGGAGTATGCATTTTTAAAGAATGGTAAACTGGTCATCATTAATGCCAAACTTGCTCTTGAACAAAAAGAAAAGTTGAAAGTAGTAAATAAATGGTCAACAACCTTCACTTGATCATATCTAGAGCTAATATAAATTGATCCAAGCATATGCAAGTACTACATTTACACTGACCTAGCCATGAAGCCTAGAAGGTAGCCACAGAGGTAGTTAAACCTCAAATTGAGGCAAATCATTAAAGAGGAGATAGAGCAAATCCTCAAGGTGGGGTTTATCTATCCAATCATAGATAGTGAGTGGGCTAGCCCACTCATAATTGTACCAAAGAAGGGTGGTAAATGGTGAGTTTGCATTGACTTTAGGTTGTTAAATATGACAACATTTAAGAATTACTTTCCTTTTCCATTTGTGGATTAAGTATTAGACACCATATCCAGGCATTGTTATTATAGTTTCTTGGATGATTATAGTGGCTATAACCAAATTCAAATTGCACTAGAAGACCAAGCCAAAATAACATTAACGAGTCCCTAGGGAACTTTTGCATATTGTAAGATGTTGTTTGGCCTATGCAATGCCCCTGCAACATTTTAATGCTTGATCCTTAGTATCTTTCAACAAAAAATCAGTAGTGGTGTTGAAGTATTCATGGATGAAATATCCACCTATGGAGCTACCTTTCAGCAAGCCTTGAACCAACGTGAGAAAGTATTGAAGAGATGTGTTGAGATAAACCTATGACTCAACTAGCAACAAAGCCAACACATGGTCTAAGAAGGCATTGTGCTAGGGCACCGAATTTCACAGAAATGGATTGAAGTAGACCCAAAAAAGATAAGGGTCATCTAAGGAATAACATACCAACTAGAGACCATTAAAGATGTTCAATCATTCCTTGGACACACTGGTTACTACTGGTGCTTTATTGAGAATTTCTCTAAGATTTCAAAGTCATTGGTAAAACTTAAAAAGAAAGATGCACCTTTCATTTGGACCAAGGAATGTGAAAATGAATTCCAAAAATTAAAAGATAAACTCATAGAAACACCAATCCTACAAGCACCAGGTTGGTCCAAACCATTTCATATCATGACAGACACATCTAACTATGCTTTGGGATTAGTGCTCACATAGATGGACAATAAGTAACATCCATATTATATCCATTGCATGAGTTAAAGCATTGTGGGAGCACAACTAAATTACACCACCATAGAGAAGAAATTAATGGTAGTGGTGTATGCACTAGAAATGTTTAGACATTATGTGCTAGGTTACAAAGTATTTGTACATATGGATCACAGTGCAATTTTCTTCCTTATAAATAAGCTAAGGGTGAGCCCTCGTGTTATGCAGTGGCTTGTGATCTTATAGAAATTCAATCTTACTATGGTAGATTGAAAAGGGATCGAGAATGTGATTGTTGATGATCTTTCTCGCTTAAGATGGGATAACAAAGATGAGTAGAGCCCACTCTCTGATCAATTTCCAGATGAACTCCTCTTTACTAGACTAATAAATGAACAAATGCCTAAAAAAGCAATATGGTATAATGACATCCTCACATATTTTCTCACTTAAGAGATGCCACAAGACTTGGATTTTATGAAAAATAAAAAATTTCTTCATCAGGTCAAATACTTCATGAAAATCAATGGATACCTTTACAAGGTGTATGCTAATGGCTTGATCCATTAGTGTGTTCTTGATGAAGATCAATTGTGCATTCTCTAGGATGCTCATGAAGGCCACTATGCAGGGAGATGCATGGACATAAAAATCCTAATGGTAGGATATTATTGGCCCATAGTCTTGTGAATGTTATCAATGTGAAGGGGGGATGATTGCTCATATGGAAGGTCCTCAATAGTGGATTCAACCACTAGAACCTTTCAACATATGGAGTGTTAACTTCATGGGCCCCATCACACTTGTGTCTAAATGGGAAAGCATATATTATAGTAGTAGTTGACTATTATACAAAATGAGCTAAAGCAGTAGTCGTTATAGATTGCACATCATCCACTGCTATCATATTTATACAACAACATATTGTAAATAGGTTTGGGGTGCCATGTTCAGTAATTTTTGATAATGGGACTCATTTCACAGGTACCACATTTAGAAAATTAATGCAATGCTTAGGGGTAGAACATAAATTCACAACACCTTACCACCCCCAAGCCAACGGTCAAGCATAGGTAACCAACTAAGAGATTATAAAAATATTAATTTGAACCATTAGAAAATATATGAAGGATTGGAGCATAAAACTTAATGATGCTCTCTGGGCTTATTGATCAACTTGGAAACTTCCTATTGGATATTCTCCTTATGAGTTAGTGTATAGAAAACTTCCAACACTCCTAATTCAATCTAAGCTCCGTACGCTCTCAATGACTTGTGATCTAAACCTTGATCTAATTTTAGCACAAAAGGAAATATTGATCAATTTGAACATGCTAGACGAAAACTACTTACTGGCCCTATCTTTGAATGAGATGAATAAGGCATTCAGCAAGTAATGCCACAACTTTAGAATTAGGAAAGTAAGGTTTCAACCAGGAGATAAGGTCCTCTACTGGAACCCCATACATGTCCCTCAAAAGGAAAAATTTCAAACATTATGGGAGGGACCTTATATCATTGATCAAACCTTTCCCTTTGGGGCCATGAAAATTTACAAACCTAATAGCCCAAATAAAAAGTAGTTGGTTAATATCCAACAAATTAAACCTTTCCTAGAACTAAGATTGGCCAGTGTAAATATCACCTCAACTAATGGACACCCACATTCTATTTTTTAGATCTCCTCCTTTCAACTCGGTCATGAGGGAAATGGCCATTTGTGCTAACCATTACCATGGCCTCTTAGTTTTTCTACCTTTTTTTTTTTTAACATTTTTGATTTTCAATTTTTTCTAAATTTTACACCATCTTTAGTACCTTTAAACTTTCTTAATTATTTTACACTTTCTTATATATTTTACTTTATTTTGTTTCTTTTGATTAAGTGTGATATTTTCTCATTTTTTCTAATAAATTTGCTTTATTTTCATAGGACATAATGTTGCTATTGTTGTTTGCTAATGATGGTTTGTGCTTAATGTGTGATTGTCAATGTCTGGTATCTATTTTTCAATTTTGATGTTTGATGACTTTGTCATGGTTTTTTTTCATGGTACAAGTAGTGAGTCCATGTCATCCACCCATCCAATGCGCTCTATGGTTTTCTTTGTTCTGGGAATTTGAGGTCCCTTTTTCATTAAAGAAACTTTTAATCAATTAGTGACCTTGGTAGTTCTAGAATTAGGAAGGATCCAAAGGTTTATAAAGGGTGTGACTTCAAGGGGACTCAATACTCTTTTTACTCTTCTTCTTGATTGAGTGTTTTTTTGTGGACTTCTTACCATTCCATACCACTCAATGATAGGAAGACAAATAATGTCATTGCATGGTGTGGTTCCCATCATTCAAAAAGAAAAAAATGATGGAAATTCAAAGCACACCCATTCGACACAAATAAGTCCTTGCATGGTGTGGTTCTCATTTCAAAAATAAAAAATAAAAAATAAAAAATGGAAATTCAAAGTACACTCCTTGGACAAATAAAAGGGCTACAAGCATTGGTTATGGAACTCGGAAGACATACACCTATGCCTGAAGGTCCCCTTTAACTAAGGCCCTCTCTCTCACTCACTTCCTACTTCTCTCTGCTTTTTGTCGAATGGTGGTTGTCTTGTGGGGATACTCTTGTGTCTTGAGTGGGTGGATTGGTCTTGGAGTGGCAATGTGGAGTCACTAAAAGTAGAAGGCTTTGGTCTGGATTGAGGATAGAACTTCTTGAGTTTTTTTACCCACAATTTCATAAGGAACTTCTTATGATCTTAATTTGGAACTCCATTTCACCTTCTGTATCATCCATCCATGTTGCCATAACTCACCTCACTGCTGGGTTCTATGTTATGTTATATGTCTTAGTCTGATGTATTGGGATTCTTGAGTGGATTCTTTTGGGTTGGTCCTTAACTTGTCATGATCATTAAATCGACTATGGGGCCCACAAACTCCTTAGTTGAGGTTATGCAAGGGAAAAAAAGGGCATAGCCTACTATGGGGAGGACCCACTTGAATAACTTGTGACTTGATTAGTTAAGGTTCCTTACCTTTGACATCATTACAATCTTATATTTCATATTTGCCATTGTGTAAACAGCTTAGTACTCCTTAATCTTTCATTGCATTCATCCCTTAAATTAATTTTTCTTTATTTTTTCAAATTTATGAACTTCAACATCCTCTTCTCATGATTTCATACTATTCTTGGTCTTCTAAGCTTTCATTTAATCCCAATTTCATTGAAAACTTCCTTGTATTTTGAAAGTTTGACCAAAGTCAATGGTGGTCAATAGCTATGTCAACGAGGCCTTGTCGACGCAGTGCAAAAATACTATATATACCACTTGACACTTTGGAATTTTTTGCAATTTTCTCATAACACACAAGGAATTTTTGGAAATTTTCAGAGCCCAAAACCTTCTAGAGTTTATAACTTTCAAATTGTTTGTCCAAATCACTCTGTTTTTTGATCCTGCACTTATCGGAGGTGAGATCTTTATTATGCAAGCCACAAACCTTACCAGAGGTGCTATAACTAGTGCATGTAGCCCATGTTCACTTATTATGTGCTTTGAATTCCCACTAGTTATTATTATTATTTTTAATATGAGAACCACATCATGCAAAGACTTATTTGATTTATTCAACTTCCTGATATTAGTTGATAGCAGAAGGGTGAAAAACATATGAAAAACATCCAAGTACCCAAGAGAATAGCCAGCAAAAATGTGTCAAATCCCCTTGAGGTCACACCCTTTTCAATCCATTTGAATCTTTCCTTGGTTTGAAGAATATCAAGCCACTAATTCATTAATACGTTTGCTTAGAAAATGTGACAGTAAATTTCCAAAAAAAGGGAGATCATAGAGTTGAATGGATGAATGGATGACCTAGACTCATTGCCTATTTTATCAAAAGAAACTATATCTCAGCATCAACATTAAAAGTCAAAGGTAAAAACAAAATATTAGTAAGCAACACTATTGTAGTACAATCCACCATCATGAGCACTTATTATATGATGAGTGAGAATAAATCAAACAAAATGTAATAGAGAAAGAAATAGTAAAAATGTTAATGATGGTGTAAAAAAAAAATAAGTAAATATGAAAATGTGTAAAATAAAAAAAGAAAAAAGAAGCTGAGGGCTTAGAATAATTAGCATTAGTGGCCATCTCCCCCATGACTGAGTTAGAAGGAGGAGACACAAAATAAGGAGTAGGGCTGTCCATCAATAGAGGTAGTGTTAGTATTGGTTGTTTTGGGCTCATGGAAAGGTTTGGTTTGCTGGATGTTGATCAATAATTTCTTATATGGGCTTTCAGGTTTATAGATCATCATGACCCCTAAAGGAAAAGTTTCATGAATGAACTAAGGTCCTTCCGACAACATTTGAAATTTAGTTTGTTGTGGCACATGTGTGGGATCCTAATAAAGAACCCTATCTCCTAGTTGGTATGTGACTTTTCTAATTTTTAGGTCATGATGTTGTTTGTTGAAGGCCTTGTGCAGTTCGTTAGATGACAAGGTGGCTAATCAATTTTCATCTAGCAAGTTAAGATTCATTAACCGTTCTTTCTGTGCTAGACTAAGGGCAAGGTTAAGGTCACATGCTGTAGATAGTGTATGGAGCTCAGCTTGGATAGGAAGTGTTGGAAGTTTACCATACACTAACTCATAGGGAGAGTAGCCTATAGGGAGTTTCCATGTGGAGCGGTAGGCCCAAAGAGCATTGTTTAGCTTGGTGCTCCAATCTTGCCTATATTTGCTAATGGTTTGTTTCAATATTTTTGTGATTTCCCTATTGGTGACTTTGACTTGACCATTTGCTTGAGGATGATATGGTGTAGTGAGTTTATGCTCAACTCCTAAGCTTTGCATCAACTTCTGAAAAGTCGCACCTTAAAGTGTGTGCCATTATAAAAAGTAAGTGCAAAAGGCATGCCAAACCTGTTTATGATTTGTTGTTGAAAAAATGGTGTAACAATAGATGATGTATAGTCGATAATGGTGGCTGCTTCTACCTATTTTGTAAAATAATCAATAGCAACAACAATGTATGCTTTTCCATTAGACATTGGTGTAATAGGCCCCATAAAATCAATACCCCATATGATGAAGGGTTCTAAGGGTTGAATCCATTGTTGTGGATCCTCCATCTTAGTAGTCATTCCCCCATCTTGTTGGTAGTGCTCACAGGATTGGACAAAATGATGGGTGTCCCAAAATAATGTAGGCCAATAATATCATGTGAGAAAGATTTTAATGGTTGTTTTCCTCCTAGTGTAATGACTCCCACAAGGGTCCTTATGAGTGTCTTGGAGAACTTGCAATTGATCTGTGTTGGGAACACACCATTAGATCAAGCCATCAGAACAAACCTTGTAAAAGTGTCTGTTGATTTCCATGAAATGTTTGACTTAGTGGAGAAACTATTATTTCTTTCTAACATCCAGCCCTTGTGGTGTTTCTTGCATGAGAAGATAAGTAAGAATGCTACTATACCAGTTTGTATATGTGGGTGGTTGATTTTTTATGACACTTGCAAAGAGGAGTTCATCAAGAAAGCGATTAGAAATTGGGTATTTTTCCTCTTTGTTGTCCCATTGCAACCAAGATAAATGATTGGCAACAACATTCTTGGTGTCCTTACGATCTATTATCATGATGTCAAACTCTTGCAAGATCAAAAGCCATTGTATGACACGAGGGCTCATCGTTGATTTATTTGTAAGGAATCAACTCACACTATGATATGTGTGTACAAATACCATATAGCCTAATACATAGTGCCTAAATTTCTCTAGTGCAAACACTTTGGCCATTAACTTTTTTTCTATTGTGGTATAGTTAAGTTGTGCACTAGTAATACTTTGACTTGCATAGTGAATGTAATAGGGACGTTTGTGGTCATCTAACTATGTAAGTACAACACCTAAAGAAAAATTGGATGTGTCAGTCATTATATGGAATGGTCTAGACTAGTCAGGAGCTTGTAGAGTAGGTGTTTCTACTAGCTTCTACTTCAAGGTCTGGAAATCTAGCTCACATTTCTTGGTCCATTTAAAGGGTACGTCCTTCTTCATTAATTTTACTAAAAATTTTGCAATCTTCAAAAAGTTCTCGATGAAGTTTCTATAATAGCTAGTATGTCAAAGGAATGATTGAATGTCTTTTATAGTTTTAGGTTGATAAGTGATTCCTTGGATGACTTTATTTTTTTTAGGATCTACCTCCATCCCTGTTTGTGAAATTTTATGCCCTAATACAATTCCCTCTTGGACCATTAAATGACTTTTTTGCCAATTGAGCCTTAGGTTGGTTTCAACACATCATTTTAGTGCTTGCTCTAATCAGTCCAATGCTTGTTCAAAGTCCACTCCGTAGGTGGAGAAATCATCCATAAAAACCTCCACACCATTTTCTATTTGCTGCTGAAATATACTGAGAACTAAATGTTGAAATGTTACTGGAGCATTGCACAAGCCAAACAACATCTGCATATATGTGAATGTCCCTCAAGTACTTGTGAATGTAGTTTTGGCTTGGTCTTTTGGTGCTATCTAGATTTGATTGTACCCACTGTAACCATCTAGAAAATTATAATAACAATGCCCTACAATGGTATTTAGAACTTGGTTAATGAATGGAAATGGGAAATGGTCTTTAAATGTTACCATGTTTAATAACCTAAAGTCTATACACACCCTCCATTTACCACCTTTTTTAGGCACAATGACCAATGGACTAACCCATTCATTGTAAAAAATGGGGTAGATGGACCCATCCTTTAAAAGTTGTTCAATTTCTTCCTTAACTACTTGCTTAAGCTTTGGGTTTAGTCATCTTTGTGGTTGTCATCATCTTTATAGAGGGATCAATGTAGATTCGATGTTGGCATATCCTAGGATCTATTTTGGTTAATTCAAGATATGACCAAGCAAAGGATTTTGACCATTTGTTTACTGTCTTCAATAGTTTTTCTTTTTGTTGTGGAGTGAGCTTAGCATTAATGATTACCAATTTTCCATTCTTGACAAATGCATACTCCATACCAGTGGGCAAAGGTTTTAATTCAAGGGGCTCTTGCTTAAACTCATCAAGGATTTCTAGCTTCTCCCAATTGATATTTTCGGTGTCAATACTTGGAAGTTGGCGATGGACTTGCTCTAAGGTATCTATGCTATTGATATATGTAGAAGTCAAGCTCTTAGTTAGTTCCATGCACAAAGTTGAATTACTCTTTAGGTCAGTTGTTAGCCACTGGGTGCCTTCCTATCTTGTGGCTGCTACATATAGGCATCTTTGTATGTTAGTTACTTGTGCACACTAGTTGCATGTAGGCAATGTTAAGCATTGTACAAACTAGGAATTTTGGACGCAATTGCACCCTGTGTTATTATATAAGATGCATGGAACTTTCTTTTTCTCGATCTTTCCAAACGTATTTTCTTTTGATATCTCTAGGGAAAGATCACATATTCCTAGGCATGCATCAATTGTACTTAGCCATGCTCTTCAAATGGTTGGGAAGTTCCCCTTACAGTTGTTGACTTGGATCACTAGGAAATTGGCTGGATATGACCACCCACAAATAGTGGTAAAAATGTCCTCCACTAGTCCCAATGGGATGGTGATGGACTAGTTAGCCAACTCTAAATGGATGTTACTCTTCCTTAGTGGAGGTAGGTTCTAGGCTTTATACATTTCCTAGGAGATCAAATTAACACTAGAACTTGAATTCAAAAGAGATTTGCAAGGTTCATTTTCAGCGGTTTGCAAGTAAATAAGAGGACTTCTAGGATCAGAGAATTTCCTAGGAAGATGGCCAACTTTAATCCAATTAGTGATGGCATGGGTTAACATGACAGTATGCGTTGGGTGCGATTTTTGGTTTGAAGGAAGCTCTGAAGATTTAAGTGATGATGAGGTGTTTGGATAATTAGCCACTTATGGTTGCAAGGACTTGATTGGACCGTTGGTTCTAAGGAAAGGTCTCTTCTTTGTGTGGTAGTCTAAAACAATAGTAGGTTGAAGATTGACAGCCCTTGTAATGTTACATTGTTGCGGCTGGGCAGGAAGCTTGCCTTGCATTGTTGGAGTAGGTGGTAATGGAGCCAAGGGTGGAAGAGATGTGCATAGATGAGAGGGATAGTATGTATGTGGAACATCATCCCAAGGAGAAGATGTTCTATAGTACTCAGGGACTTGGTAGTGAGGTTGAAGAGCAACGTGACTAGTAGAGTCATGTGGAGAGATTAGCTGCTGAACATAATATTCGTATGGGTTAGGTTGATGGTAAGGGTACTGTTGACATGGTGGTGGCATTCTCCATAATTATGGGTGTTGCCACTATTGATACTATTCATTTGATTGTGGTGGAGCTCCACTCGGATAATATGTCAAGGGTTGGTGGAACTACCTTGGGTTACCTTGAGGATAAGGTAGCCTTCTAGGTGTTTGTCGTTTGTTTAATTGTGGGTTTAGTGCATATACCCCAGACTCTTGTAGATGTGACACTACTAGGAAACATCCCTTAAGATGGTCATATTGGAAAATCTCACATCTGTCATCATTGTCCATGTCTAAATCCACAACCTCTTGAATGACAGTAAGCTTGCCCTTACCCTTGTTATGTGCATACTCAACTTCTTTCTTTTTCCTTCTTTCTTAGTCACTACTTGGTTCTCTAGACTCCTTTACTATTTTTAGGAAAATTTGAAGTTTTCATCTAGGGAGTTCCACATTTGATTTACCTTTGCTAATACTTCTGATGCAAATTTTTGAATGGGCAAAGTCTTGCTATTCACCATCTCTTTAAGTGGTTACTCTTCTTCATCTTCGCAAAATCTAATTTCCTTCTTTCAGAGGGAAGGATCTCTGGTGTACTCTTTCACACTTTCTCTTTTCCTCAACTGGCCTTTCTCCTTGGAAACTTGCTCCAACAATCTTTGTATTTTATGGGCTCTAAGCTCAGATAGCCTTCCTTGGGTGTAAGTCCTAAGGGTTCTTTGCGTTTTGTACCTAAGCCCATCTACAAGATGGCATAGTTGTTCCTTTTGTGAGTAACCATGGCTAGGGTAATGATGTAACAATGAATAATATCGGCACATGGTAGCATCCAAGGGTTCATGCCCTCCTTGTTTTCATCCATAGATTTGCTTACATAGGTTGGACACTGGGGAGTACGTCTGATACTTATCGTTGAATAGCTCCAACATGGTACTCCATTGACAAATGGATTCTAGTTCTAAGGACTGGTACAAGATTTTCGCTTCCTTGATCAGTGTCTATGAAAACAATTTTAGCTTTTGCCACTTGTTTTCTATATTTTTCAAGGCACATGCATTGTGGAATGCTTGTAGATAGTTTTGAGATTAGCATTGTATCCCCCTTCAAATCGTGGGATGTTTTTTATGTCTAGTCTTTTGATCCTACTATCTTTTTGGTGCCTTGTTCAGATCCTAATAATCTTTTTTATATCTAACATAATTTGGGTGGTGAGTAGGGGTTCATTGTGATCATGTCGTCTATGGCATCTATGATACCTATGCTATTCCCTACTTTCCCTTCTTTTGTGATGTGTTTCTTTGAAATGCCCTTGTTCCCTTTCTTGACTATTTTATTTGTTATTTCTATTTTTCTTACCATTTTCCTCATGGTATTGCCCTTTGCAGCTACGTTCAAATCCCAAAGGAGAGGGAGAAGAAGATGATGGAGGTGAAGAGGAAGGATAACTAGTATCATGGTGGGGCTTATCACCTTCTTTTTGATGGTCACAGCCTCGACCGCTGTTATGATTGGAATGTTCATCATTATTATGTGTTCGTGTTCCTTTTTTGGACCCTCTATGTCTATTGGTACTAGAACCTAGGTTATGAATAGTTGAGTGAAGATTCTAATACACAAATCCTTAACCAAAGTCAATGAGAGGAAGATCGTGTTGTGGAAAACCTCCTGAGATAGGTTCACCACCCTTGTTTTCACTTAGGACATACAGGACATCCTAAGACTACTTCCCCTTCATAGATTTGTAATGTTTCTCCTGTTACAAATCCCTCTGGAATTGTTTCTCCATGGGGTGATAATCTCTCAAATCTTGCTCATGCACAACACACACTGATTTTAAGTGCTACATGCTAATTTGTGTGAGAGCACGAAGAAGCATGCTTAGGATTGAGTGATTGGGAGGTAACATTATGTTACCTTCTAAATCACACCATTGCAATTTTTCATCTTGGTGGAGGATAAAGATAAAGTTTGGTATATACTCATAAGGATGAGCGTATACCATGTGAAACTATTAGGGCATTGGCAGATCATCATGTGCACCATACCTCCGATTGTTCATAGTGTTAGAACTAGTTGGTGAAGCACTCTCATAAGAAGGAGACACGATTGATTATTTAGTGTGCAATACCCTTTTCTAGTGATTGTAGGATAGTTAACTCTAAGGGTTCATTCCAATGATGGAAGGATTTCCTAAGTTTTAATCAGTGCACAAACAAAAAAAATCCCTAGCAACGATGTCAATGATGAGTAGCGACGTACCCCTACATCCAACCATACGAAAATGAGTGTTCACACATGATCCAGTTGAACTCCAAGGATTAAGTGCTTATGTGCCTACATAGAACAAGGATGAGTTATGCAGTTGTTGTCTTCCCAAGCTTACTTGTAAGGCATAATTATATGATTAAGTAAACTCGAGGTATATGATTTTTATGTTTTTTATATTTTCTATCTTAGTCTCCTAAGTGTGTATAATGAAAATATTTAATTAACTAATGGATTTTTATAACTCTAACGTGAATCAAATCCTAACACCAGCATCTGTTCCCCTCTTCGGACAGATCCTGAACCAGTGTAACATTATTGGGATTACCAAATGCTAGTCGTTACTAGGTTACCAAGTGTTCCACATATGTGCGAAGTGGTTATGCTGAGTGTGCTAATTCATTGATAATTGATAATTAATACTTCAATGAAATAACATTAAGTAACTATTAAAAGCATCAAATAATAGTAAATAATAAAAAATACAATAATTAAGCTATTTTGAATGTTGCAAGGTTTATCACAAAGTTCATCTTTATTTCTGGACACAAGGTGTGCTCAGGTACATAATGCCCAAATAAATATTTGTTCACTTTATGACTTCTACTATGGGCACTCAGAAATAATTCTAACTTTGGAATAGAAAAATTGCAAAAATTTAGCTAAGGATTGGAAAAACTAATGACAAACCAAGTGCCCCCATCTCTTATTTATAGGCACAAGACAGGCTCTGGCATCACATGTTTGATATCACTTTGACATCTCCAATATCGCGTATATGATATCGAAGGTTCGATATCGAGGGTCCAATATTGGGACTCATCACCGATCATCATGTTTAGTGGGGAGTGGTACATAGAAGAGACTTATCTCTTCTAGAATAGTAGAAAGCCAAGGTTTGTTGTAAAAATTAGGACATTCAAGTGTCCTACTCAGTAGAGGCCATCGCACAAGCATTGGGTTGCCATACATTGGAACATAGTTGGTAGAGATATTAGCAAAAGGCGATTGTAAGGCAAAGAGAGAGTGGACCTAGTGATGCTATGGGGTGGACTGTAAGGAGAATGGTGTGCTCACAATGGTGGAGTGGATTTATTCTAAGATTGCAGCCTATCGCCTCAATCCAACAATGAAGCCAAGCAAGGTGACTACTTTCTCTGGTTGAGCATGTGCCACTCTAGGTGGGAAATTTTCTATTAACCTTCCATAGTTGGTTCATTTGGAGATTCAGAAGCATTTCAAGGAGAATGAATGTGGAAGGAAGACCTTACCCTTTTTGTGCCTTATCAAAAAAATTTGCAAAATGGAAAACATCATTTGCTATTCTAATGATACTCTTAGGCATGCTTCCTTAGCCTCATGGGAAAAAATCATGAAAGATAAAATGCTAACAACCATTTAAGAAGATGAGTTGCCACCACTACCACCCACTCAAGAAACCACACTAGAGGCCTATGGAACCCTTGAATGTCTACAAAGAAATTTGAGAGCACCTCTTGAAAAGATAAGAGTAGAAAGTAGGAATGAGTGGGATAGATCCATTTGTTTATCAGCTAGCAATGAGTCACCTTAATGAGATGGCTTGAATAGTTAGCTAGATGGAGAGGGGTGGTTAATTTTCTCTATTTAAAGAATTTATCTACCTTAAAGGTTGGATCCCAATTCTTGGGAGGTGATAATGTCATTAGCAACACATCATCTATGCCCATAAATATCTAGGAATGTTGCCACTTTCTTGGTAAGGTTGGAGGAAGGTGAAGAGGTAATTGTCTTGGTGATGTAGCACCAAGGGTAGGAGACAGTGGTATAAGTATTAGCTGATCATGTAGTTTAAGTACTAAATGCACCCAAAAAATTTATACTAGATGTATCTACACTTCAAGATGTGTAGACATTTGTAGGTAGGTTAGCGAGAAATTGAACATAGTCCAGCATGAACAATTGCTATAATGATTGGTAGGAATCAGGCAATCGACTCTGGATATTTTTGATCTTTTGGAGAACATCACTACAACCCAATCAAATCTACTGAATGCAAGGGGTAGATGCATCATTTTGAAGGGGCAATTAGAAATGGCCGAAGAGAAAAATCAATGCTTGGTTGTGGAGGTTGCTAAACTTCCTACTTGACTTGCAAAATAAGCAATCCTTAGCCCAAAAACAACAAGAGATGAAGCTATCAAAAAACTTCAAGAATGATTTCAAAAGGTTGAGGAGGAAGTAGTAATGGCCATCTTCGAATAGTCCATGGTAGAAGCTGAAACATACTTAATCAAAAAGGACTTGAATTAGACGTGCTAAGAAAATGAAGCATTAACTGCACAAAATCATTACCTATGAAATGTTGATGCTCAAAGAGATTAAATGCAAGAATTCATTCATCAAGAGTAGGAGTAGCTTGCTAGAGTCAATACTAAACTGGGAAAATTGATCATGAAGAACTGTAATCTATCAATGGAGAAGGTATGCACCTTGTGATAAAAGTATACCATCAAAATCACCACCTAGAAGAATGAAGCTCTCAAGTTTGAGAAAGTGAAAAATAACTATAGGGACCAAGTTGGCTTGCAAAAGGAAATTAATGAAAAATAAATTCAAATGGAAAAGGCTAAAGTGAATGAATCCCTCTAGCAAATCTAGGAAGGAAGAGAGCTGTGGTAGCCCATCCTTGATGGGATTGATGCCTACAAAAAAGTGAAGATAAGGTTAAAGGAGTTGTAGATCAAAGAGATGATAGAGTACATGGAGTTGGCTAATATCCATTATGAAAACTTGGCAATGTTGATAGCTAGATGATCATGATCAAAATTGGAGAAATAGGTGGCTAGCTTGTATATGCTATACAAGGCCAAGTTCAAACATCACAAGGACATCAAGAAAAAGCTTGAGACTGCTAATGCTGAACTTGAAGTTCTCAAGGGGTAATTTACAGATCAATGATCCATCACTGAGGACCTAACCAGATGGATGAATGACTACTAGGAGCTAAAGAACATAGTGTGAGCATTTGACATTGAATACAAATAGTTCATTGCTTGGTTCATTAATGTCAAGGAGTTGTTTCAAGAAATCTTGTGTCCTTGGGATATGCCTATTCCAACCCACATTAGGGAAGTTGCACGGATGATGCATGATCCTAGGAGTAAGGAGAAGTAAATGAAAGAACTACTAGATGCTTTTCACATCCCACCTAAAGTTGTAGCAATAGCAAGACAATCACAGCCACCTCAACCACCACTAATGTGTGAAGCTGGTGAAGGTCCCTCAAAGCCTTAGGAATCGCCACCGCTTGGGATTTTTTGATCTTCTCCAACAAGCTTCACATCATCAAGGAATGTGTTGTCCAATTTATAAGAGTTGTGTCATGGTGTTCAACTTTATGTCCTGAACACCATCATTTTTTGTAATGTGTTGATTCGTACACCTAGGCACTCCATTTTTTGTCAAGTCAATCAAGTTTGTTTTGTTGAAAGAAAAGTTAATTAATAATCCCATACCTTCTCAATTTTATGAAAGAACTCAAGGACAAGTTTTCATTTAGTTGTGGGCGTATGATGAGTCATCGTTGGTTGGCTGTGTCGATGAGGCCTCATCGACGTAGTTGACCCCATCGATGAGGCCTTGTCGATAAGGCCTCATCAAAACATCTCATCCTACGTCGATGAGGCCTTGTTGATGCATTTCATCCTACGTCAATGAGGCCTTGTTGATGCAGTGTCTGTCCATTACCTATAAATATGTGCCTACCAGCTACATTTATGGAAATCCAAATTTCAGTAGTAGCGAAGTTGTTGCATTTTTTCCATTCAAAAGTTAGAATTTTTTCCCTAAGTGCCCACAGTAGGAGTCATTGAGTGTACAAATATTTATTTGAGAATTTTTGTACTTGAGAAAAATAGTGTGTGTAGCAATAAAGTGAGCTTTCTGATAAACCTTGCAGCACTTTGGATAGATTAGCTATTTTATATATGCATTTAATGTTTTCAATTATTTATTAAATGATTTGAATTAATTATAAAATATTTTTCAATTATTACATTAATGAGAAAATTAAGCAAGATAGAATACACACATAAGTACAACCGCTTTGAGCATAACACATATTCATTTGGTAATCCCAGCAGCATTGTCGCTTGGTACACCAAGTAGTGCAGCGTTTGGTCACCTAGCAATGGATACATGGGTTTAGGACATGTATGGAAAATGGGAATGAATACTTATGTTAGGATTAGTTAAATTATTAGTTAATTAGTAATTTAGATTAGTGAATTATACTTCTTTTATCTACATTTCTAGCATCAAAATATAAAATATAAAATTATAAAAATTAGATGTCTCAATTTCACTTAACCATAACAAAATACATCACAACTGTAATTGGGAGGACAATGATTGACCTTAAGGCTAGATTCACTTTCTAAAGGGCTAGTGCATTGGAAATGATGAATTCTATGAAATTTGGCTAGATTGCGCATGAATGCTTTGTCATTCGTATGATTGGGCATAGGGCTATCTCACCACTCATCACCATATCCTTGTAGATCTAACAAAAAATGGGAGTAAGAGAAACTTTAATTAGCACTGAATAAACTTCTATAGGTCCCACTAGGAATACATGTACCCATGCCTAAAGGTTTTGAACTTCTTAGAAACTTCAAGAAAAACTTGGATAGCACCATCAAATGATGAGCGGTGAGGTACTCCTATGCTCAACCATACAAATCACAAGCGTTCATGCATGATATGTTCAAATTCCATGGATGAGACTAGTTGTGGCATCTAGATAATTATGCTTTGATTGTAGTTCACTATCTTCCCACTTGGACTAGTGGTATCTTTATCACATATGGTTTAGTCCAAATTGGGGCATATGATGCGGTCTAATTTCTACGCTACTCCTTATGACAGAAAGAGATAAATTGATTAACTAATGAATAATGGAAATATAGTATAAATTAGCCTAAGATGATGGTATCCACTCTTAATTATCCATACATGTCTTGGATTTTGTGGGGCTACTTCTAGGTTTACCAAGTGTACATCACTAGTTGTGCCAAATGATACAACTTTGGGTGACTAAGTATTTACACTTAAACACTTGTGATTAAGGCATACACATTCTCCTTAACAATAGGAATAGTAAATAACAATAAATAGAAATTTTTAACTAAATAAATTATTAAGTAATTAAATTAATAATATTAATCTAAGTGGATGTTGCAATGATGGAAGAAATCTCAATCTTTATTAATAGTCATGTAATGTGTCCAAGTACATCACACTTGAACAAAGGTGTCGTACAATTACAAACATTACACTATGGCATGCACTAGGAATAATAGACTTAAAAGAAAAGAAATTGAGAACTAACTATTTCTAGGATATGCTAAAAACTATCTCATCCAAAAGCCCAAGTGTAGTATTTATGGGCGAGGTCTAGGTGAGGCGATGTTGAGTATCCAACGTTCCTTATTAGCCCCAATGTCAGGTACATGGTGTTGGGACTCTAATGTCACATATATGATGTTGGGGCCCATCAAATCACATCTCATCATATCCCCACAAATAAATGAAAACTTGTCCTCGAGTCAAAAAAAATGAGGAACAAGTCCTTTAGAAAATATTGGGCAGGTATGGGATTATTGACTATCTCCAATAATTGACAAAATAGTTGACTCTTCGCATTTTGTAGTGGTGCAGTATAAAAATGGGACACATTGTTACAAAAAAAGATTGGAAGACTCATGTAGTCCCTGGAGGTGGGGTTTTTCCTCTATGTTGTCAAATCATAAGGGACTGATTATTCAGAAATTAACACTACAACATCCATTCACCCATTTCATTAATAAGAGGTTCTTACTCTAGTCATAATGGTAATTTTTTTCATCATCCAAACTCTAAATAACTTCATAATCATTGTGTCTAGATGGAAGAGTGCAGAACCAAGATGGAATGTAAAGGGTGTGCCATGAAGGAGATTTGTGGATTCTCTTTGGCTACTTCTATATATTCTATCATGTTGATGAGGTTGTAACCATATCCTTGTAGATCTAATGAAAAATGGGAGTAAGAGCAACTTTAACTAACACTAAATAAACTTTTGTGGGTCCCACTAGAAAGATATTTACCCATGCCTAAAGGTTGGTGACTTCTCAAAAAATTTGAAAAAATATCACAAAAATAAGAAGAATAAAACAAGTGTGCCATAATAACGCTTCTCCCTTGGACAAAACACCAAGTGATGTTACTCGTTGCAACATTAATAGTCTTATGGTTGTTTGTCAATGGGATGAAACAATGTAGTTTCACTGAATGTGGTATGGACTTGGTTTGAATCTTTGAAAGAAGGACATATGGCTATCTAACCATTAGTAACACACAACGTTTCATTATGACCATGGTACAACACCTCATGTCCTGATTTCTACAATCCCTTCTTTGATCCATCCCATCTTCTTGTTTGAATGTTCATAACTTGTGGTTTTGTGTGACATAGAGTACTTATCTCAATTCAATGGTTTTTACATGTGTGTTTTGTTTCACAAGTATGCATTACATTCAACTCCTCTAGTGCCTATGGACATTTTAGGCATGGTTACATAAGGATATCATAGGCTAGAGCCTACTTTGGGGAGGATCCACTTATGTGCCTTTTGTGGCTTATACTTTTCTAACATGACCACATCATTTTTTACCTTTCATACACTCCAATTGTTGTATTTTACTATTTACCTTATCATGAACATACTCTATCCCACAATCAAGCTCTCAACACCTTTTTCCTTGCTTATTCGTGTACTTTTACCATTGAAGACTTTATCCTATCCTACCTTTGATACCTTCAATTAATTTTTCCACTTATCCAAACTACAAAATTTAACTTTTAGTCTTTCAGTCAAACCCATAACTTTAGTTTGCATAACCTTTGACGCCAGAAAAATAAAAAATTTTTGGACTTCAACGTTGTGTACCCAATGTCAAGTCTAACTTAACATCACGTACTGTATGTTGTGTACCTGACGTTGAGTCTAAAAAAAAGTATAAATAGTTGAATTTTGTGCAACATGAACTTCATTTCTCTCATTTGTTGCTAGGGGAGTTGTAATTTTTTCTTGTGGCTCAAAGCTTTATGCCTCCATCTTCCACTTGTGATATCTAGCTCTTTAATGCTTTGATTTTCATACTG